>CDEZ01019816.1:0-11350 GCA_000826365.1 Acanthamoeba royreba
CCGAGCACGGACGAGGCGTCATCACTGATGATGGCCTTGCTGGCCTCGGCGATGGAGAGGCCGTTTTCGGTCTTGCCCTGTCCAGCGTCGTCCTCATCGATGGCCATGTCCTCGACCTTGCGCTTGCGCACCACAGTCACCTTACGCGTACGGCGCGTTTCATCGAGCTTCTCATGCGCATCGACCTTCTGCTTCTTGGCGCCGAAGGACTGCGGCAAGAACGAGCGAAGAAGGTCATTGCCATCCTCGGAGGAACTGCCCCGCTTCATGGTCTGTGTGTGATGTATATCTCCACACAGACTCTGATTTAATTTATAAAGATGAAATTTGTGACGCAGATTTGTAGCAGAAAACAAATTCGGAGTTAAGAAAAATCTTTTCTTTCGCTTTCCTTTCTGTTTTCTTTATATGAAATTTCCTGACAGCTCAACTGGGTACGATTTTGCATCAGTCAGCGGACGCCCTGCGCTTCCTGCGTGATGAGAGTGGAGCAGTCGCGTCAGGATCCTCTGTTTTCGGTACTAATAGTTGTTGACTCAATCTGGCACTCCGTCTTCGGGTTGTCCGTGTGGTCTCCACTTCTTGTTTCACCTCCACTTCGACTTTGGCGCTACGGCGACGCTCCCGCTTTACTCGCACGTTGATCGTCTTCTCTTCGCCTTGCATCTCGTCCTCGCTCTCCGGCTCGGCCTTGATCTTTTTGTCCACTTTGGCGTCTGAATTGGCTGCTAGCTGCTTAAACGCCTTAAGTTCGGCAGCGAAGAGAATGCTGTGCGCCCAACCGCAATTGTCACCAAAGTTATCCTTGAAGAACGAAGATATCTCGGCATAGAGAGCATCGGTCATGGACGCGTTGGCCTTCTTCTTCAGCGAAGGCATGAAACGTTGTGCTGAAGGAAAAGGATGTCAGGCAAATGTGTACGGTTTGTGGGATAATGGACGAACCTATCTGGCGAACATGAGTGTCTACAGGAATTGCGTCCAGCTTGTCTAACGAAACTAGGCATACACAGTCGGCGACCTTCTTACCAACTCCCTACAAGTAAGAGTTGAGGACAACGTAACATTACTACATTTCAGTTCGACAGCTCCATACCATCAGAGACGTCAGCTCTTTTTGCGCCCTTTCACGTGAAACCTCCTTGTTTCGTAGAGAATAGAGCCAATCTTGCCCATTTCCCAGCTCTGTAGTTGATTTAGTAATGCAATGAGCACTGTACAGTGCAAGGCAGCGCAATGTACCCTCGTCCTCCTTATCCAGAATCTGCTTGGCTGCAGTGGGAATGTATTTCGCTCGATAGCCGAACATCATATCCCGCAGCACTCGCTCAGGGACTTCAGCCAGTGTTTCGAGCGTGGGGAAAGTATAAAATATCTTGTTAACCCTCTGTTTGCCGTAGTGTAAGTCTCAATACTTAATAGTGTCATGGGAGTGAATTACCTCCTGTCCATTATATACAACTGCTTCGCCGATCCTCTCTCCATAACGGTTACACAGAGCATTGACCATCTGTGTGATCCGCGCAATGTTGTTGTTCTGTGAGCAGATGAAGCTGAACTGTAATGAATTATATTCTGGATTAGTACTCTTCCGTCTACCACCTGTGGACAAGTTCCAGTACCAAGCCTTCCACAGGGTCTACACGAAGTGTCCTGAGACCTCGGAAACGCGCACACGAGACTTTGAAGTGAGTAACGATCTTTGCCTCCTCCTGGCGTTCAATTGTCCAACTTTCCCATGCCTCACTCATAGACAAGTGAAGCTGAAAGTAGTCCCTAAGCAGTTCCCTCATCCTCTCCACCGTTGCTTCATCATCACCATCACCTGCGTTCAAAGTCATTTCATCATTCAGCTTCTCTGATTTCGTGCTTTCTCGTGACACCTACCTTCATCAGCCGAGTTCATGAACCGGAAGAGGAGCACCGAAGGATCCTCTTGGTCCTGATAGAGAAAGAATACTGTTCGCTTGATCACGCCCGCCCATGCTTCGCGATCGTCCACTATCACGTACGTGAATGTGTGACATCAGCTACTTCGCAAACACGGAAAGCGAACGGCAGAGAGTCTCACCTGTGCACTTGCTCCACCGGAAGGCCTGGCCCGAAGGCAAGGTCAGCTCCAGACGCAGTTCGTCTGGGCTCTGCATCTGCAAGCGGTGCCACTGCGGTGCCGCAACCGCAGCCCGCACTCGCTTGGGGCTACTCCCATCGCCACCGTCCGTCCCTTCCCCAGCTCGTCCCCCTGACTCCTCGGTAGAGGAGGGAAGGGAGGTGGAAGGCAGGTCCTTCTCAGCCGATTTTCTCTTCATTATTGAGGGAGCGAGCCGCCAAGGAGACGGACAGGCGGACAACCTGCGGAAGGTGTTGACGTGGCGCGGTCTTGCAGACGCGAAAGCAAGTACCGGGAGGGCAGGATGGAAACCGACGGGCGGACGCCACGGGAGGGTCGATGTCGGCAACCGGCGCAAGGAGAGCCCACTGAGGCGCGGAAGAAGAGGAAAAGGAGACCAACAGCCGCACAGCCCAGGTGCTTGCACGCCGCGCATACGCAATTACCACTACGTACAAAGTGTTTCCCAAAATATTTGGGAGATTCGCAAATAATTACATTCCAACCAATCCGAATGCTCGTGTAGAGCTTGCTTCCGGAAGCAAGCTAGCGAGCGCAAGAAAAAAGCTGTTCCTTCTACACGATTGCACCAAACCAAACCCACGTACAGCGCCCAGGATGAAGAGGAAGGCCGAGAGTACGAATGCCGCGGACACCAGCAAACAGGAGGAACGTACCATGACGACCACAAGCTCCCTGGGCAGGAGGGAGTCCTGGCCTGTGGGCTACTCGTGCAAGCCCAACTCTAAGTGGGTCTCAGCCAAGCGCAAAGCCTTACTAAGCATGGGCACAAGCCCGAGTTCCTCTCGACCGTTGATGTCAGTCATTCTTGCAGGAGAGGGACCAGGTTCCTCGTACAAGCTCGTGGTAGGACCGCCAGAAAAGCAGAGACGCTTAGCATGCTTCTTTGGGGTGGTTCTACTCATGCAATGAGTGCTTGTGTGCAGGAGAGCGTCGAACTTGGCGAAGGAAGCCAAAGAGCGGTGGTCGATGTGGCCAAGACAAGCATGCACTTCAAGGTGACGTTGGTACGATCAGACAAGGCTTCTGTCTGACATGGAGGCACGGTTATAGGTGAGGAACCGAGAGTTCTTGGTTCGGTTCGAGAGCGCAGAAGATCTCGAAGAGTGCAAGCGCTGTATGCAAGGATTGGTAGATCTTCGTGAGTCGCATCAGCAGTCGCAGACACATGGGTATAGCCAGGTGCCTTCAACGCAGCAAGGGAACACTCAGATGGACATTGAGGAGATGGTAGGTCATCGTTTTGCGCGAGCTGTGGGTGAGGTTACTCACTGTACCCAGACACAATGCTCGCAGTTGGCAGGTTCGCAGGCGTTCAGCACAGCAACTCCAAAAGGGAGCTCGCCGAACGCTCAGGAGGCATCCGAAGAGGTAGCAAGATCACTACTGTAGAAGAAAAAAAAACTTACCATTCCCCCGGGTGATCCTGTCCAGACGCAGTGTCCACCAGAAGTTCCTGTTTGTCCATCGCCACCAGCCTTGAGTGTAATTCCTGCCTCACAATGTGCCACGCGATCCACCGGCCACTATCCGAACGAAGAAATCATCATCACGGAAGAAAACTTAGACTACTACCTGACCCTCTGCTTCAAAGACCCACGATTCCCAGGTGCTTCCCCTTTCCGTGTCGTGGTTGGGCTCGGCACATTCCCTGACGCTCTCCGAACAGCTATTGTTCGAAGGATTGAGAAGCTCATGTCTCATCGCCCAGAACTCGTGGACCTTAGCGAAGCGCCTTAAGCGCTCCCAAGTGCGCTTCTCCCCAAGCGCTACCTTTCATACCAGGCATGTCTATGCGCATCAAGCGGTAGAATTTTCTTTATCCGAAATTGGATCTAAATTTGTCGACAGAGAATTTCCTTCGCTTGGTGTGTGAGCGCTTGGGGCGATAGAGAATCACGAGAGCAATCCTTATCTTTGCGCACGTTAGAACCGAAACATGCAGCTGTCCCTCGTGATCTCCTTCTTCGTCATTGTCTTCGCCTCCCTCTTCTCCTCGGCTCATGCCTGGGACGCGGCCGGCGACACGATTGCTCTTCTTGTCGGTCTCTTCCTGGCTTTCATCGGCATCTGCGCCTTCCTCGGTTGGTGGTCGAGGCGCGGCGAGCAGTAAAGCGACGGAATGAATCACATCAACATCGAGAGAGGGGGAATCAATCGAGCTTCGCGGAGGACTTTAGACGGAACGAAAATGGAAAATGCTGTCCCTCATTTTGGGACAACCAATCCTTTCGGGCCAGGAGCACTATGTATCTACCTCACCTCTCGGCAGAGAGGCGAGAACCATTCGAGAAGAGGTGCAATAAATTCTTCTCATCCTACTCTTGCTTACCCCATTTCTCCGTTTCAATGGAATTAAGCAAATTGTTTATTCGTTTTCATAAATAATTGTTTACATTTGAATTTTGTACAAATATGAAGTAAGGACTCGCTTCTCAGTGGCATACCACTTTGACTGGGCTGGCGGTGGGCGATTTCTGCGGCACGAGAGCCGCGCCGTTGTTGTAACTCTCTTTGAAGCCGTTCACGTCGCCGCACAGCTGATGGAGAAGCTTGTGCGCCAGCTCGGGGATGGTCTGCACATTGTTTTCAATCTCAAAGTCCCATTGCATTCGGTCATAGAACTGCGTGAGAGGAGCCCCTGTGAGTCACTCTTGACAAACTGCAGATGTGGCTGCGAGAAAGCCATGCAGACGTACAGCAAGGGTCTTCTCCATCCATTCTCGCGAGCCCTCGTTGAACTTGAGACGTCCGGGCTCTCGCGCCAATCGCTGCTGGATGCGTTCCCACAAGAGTTCCCGCTCTACGCGTATGCACACGCTGTAGATGTGGATGTCTGCCAGACCAGCCAACTCACTTATGTGCTCGCGTATGGTTGGCTCGATGAGATGTCCGTTACGCTTTGCGTAGAAGACGGCGCTGAAGGGGCTGCGATCAACAAAGTAGATGCGCTGGCGAGCATTGAGTCGGTGCTTGTCTTCCTCTTGCCTCTGGTGAGATTGAGATGAGATGAGATTTTCCCAAATTTTGCGAAATTTGTTTCACGGCAGAAAAATGAAAAAAAGAAAATGAAAATCGCAACGCAAAGAGAGCGAAGGAAATGAAAGATGATCGACGTACCTGCAGCAATCTTTGGATCCAATTGGAAACCCAAATGCTCTCCATGGTAAACGTTTGGGGGTGTAGCGAGAAGTTTGGCATGTCGATGAATCCCTCATCGAGCACTGGAAAGCCCATCTTCTGCAAGTAACGGCACAGCTCACTCTTGCCACTCCCTAGTTGGCCATGTTCCTGTGTAAGCCACAACATGAACCCAATCAAGGAACAAGGGGTAGACGCGGTACCGTGACAGCCCTCCACACAAATCACAATCATCCTCAGAATAAGAGCAAGAAGAACAGCGCGGCTGATCGAGTCGATTATCCCTATGTGGATGATCAAGTCGTATATTGCCTTGACCCAGTGTTACAGGTTCAAGTGTGACGCGATGATAGCACAACCAACCATCTAGTACATACCGTGTACCGACCGTTGATAGAAACACACAATGCTGTGATTGGTGGGCTCAGACCTTAAATCTTTACCAGAACACATTCTTAACATACCATTCATGAATGTCCATTTATTTTTTCGCTGCAGTTGCGTACGTGGCGGTACCACAACCTTGAGTCTTGTAGGTACTTGGCCCATTTTTCAGACCACAATGGAAGGACGAGGAGTAGAGCCTTCGTGGGTTGTTCCGTCGGTACCGTTTGGCACACTGGCTTCGTATCCCGCACGTTCGGGTAACTTCGTGCGGTGCTTCGTCCCCTAGCTACATGTTGCAGCCAGTGGTGTGCGTGGCCAGTGCTACCGTTGTAAGGTTTTGCTGACCGTGGTTTTGTTTGACACAGACCTCTCATCGATGGCATCCCGGCATTCAAACGTATTGGGGCAGCCATCAACGAGGCCAAGACGAGCGTCTGGATCGGAGTTGCCTTCATCGACTACACCTCGTTCGTCTTTCCAGGCTTCGAGGAGTCGTCAGCCAGTGACGGCCACTTCTGGACTCTCTTGCGCCGTATCGCGAGGCGCGGAGTCGATGTTCGCCTTCTGTACCGTTATCCATCAATTGATGAACTCGTGATCATGCACTGTGCTGAGAACCTTGTGGTTTTGCCATCATCAGGTTCTGGTCCAACACCAAGTTTTTCAAGAGTTCGCACTTCTACAACTCTGTGGAGAATCGTGAGTGGCTAGAAAGGCTCTTGGAGGAAGAGAAGCGTCTTGGTTCTCGTATTCTTATCCGCTGGGACCAGTCAAGTACGTTCCTAGTTTGCTGGTGCGGATAACGTTCTTTCTCGAGAGCTGATCGATGGTTGCTACAGATGACCCACCTCACTGTCATCATGAAAAGTCCTTCCTAATTGACGCCGGTCAACATGAAGAAGTTGCCTTCGTTGGAGGTATAGGAATGAGCGACCCCTCTCTGGTCACTCCAGAACATCTTCCGTGCAAGCAAGGTGACACTGTAGACCATCATAACCATGATATTTTCTTCGAGCTGCAAGGTCCTTCTGGTACGGTCGCTCAAACTACACTATTCATATTCATTGCAAAGACTGTCAGTAACATCAACACGTTCCCAGCCACCGATGTTCATCATCATTTCGTGCAGCGCTGGAATTGTGCACTGGAACACCATCTTGAAGGAGGCCACTGGCCTTCCCTTGAACTAGCAAGCAATCTGCCGTACCCTTCACGTGTTTCACCGCCATCTAATCGCGGTAGGTTTTGGAAGGCCTACTTCCCATAACCAACAAGCTGATTTTCTGATACAGGGCAAGCTTTAGTGCAAGTTCAACGTACAGTGAGGCCACATGCGAAAGGCGGATACCGAGACGCAGTTCCAACAGTTCTCCCGGCTCGATATATTGGATCAACACTTGATATCAGCGAGGGAGAGCAAAGCATCTATGAGCAATATAAGCTTGGTAAGTATTAGCATCAACGGCTGAATGCGTGCTGACATGCCTCTTCAGCTTTTGCCGCTGCTAAGAGGACAATCTACATCGAAAATCAACATGTTGCCCATCCACTCCTACTGAACCTGCTAATTGAAGCTCTGAAGCGAGGGTACATAACGTTTTCGTTTCAGCTGTTTGTTTTTGGTTGACATATTCGACAATGGAAAAGGGTTTTAGTGGCGTTTTTGGCTCCGGCTCTGGTGATGCGAGCCGTCTCCTCTGAGCGCGATGCTTTCGATAAATGGGTCACAGCAACGCAGTCTGGAGAATCTGGTACATAATCATCATTTCGCAATGCATTGGATCCTTGCTAAGCCCTCATCGCAGCGAAGTGTCCACGCTATGCCGAGGTGTGGGAAAAACTCAAACAGCTCGCTGCCTTCGATAACTTCGTGCTCGCTGGTCTGGCCGTATCTAATCCGACCTGGACCTTTGGCTATCAGATCGAGTATGTACATTCGAAGGTATGTGTCCCAACCAACATCATTAAGGACTCAAGGAATAGATGCCAACCACAAATCGAACAGACTGCAATCATCGACGGTGAATGGTTTATCGGAGGGAGTGCCAACCTTGTGGACATTTCGCTGGAAAAGGATCATACTGAGCTCAACATTGCGGTGTGGGATAAGGAAGGGGCATTGCGATTCCTGGCTGACCTTAGTCATGAGCATACTGGTGGTAAGTTTGCCAGCTTTGCGTTTCTCGGCTCACAATCAGAACTCAGAATTTCCTCACCACAGCCAATGTTGATGGCATGAGCGATATCGAGATGGTGCAGCTGGTTCAGCAAGTGGCAAAATCCAACTTAGTTGCTATTAGGCGCAGTACGACTCTAGTTGCTGTAAACGTGAAGTGAGGATGTTTAACTTGATTCTTCTGATAACTGCAGAAGGTCGTCTGCAGGGCCACGTCTTTGCCCTCGATCCACTCACCTACGGCAAAACACCCAGTAGTTTATTTGTTGGTGTTTGATACGACCTGCGTGGCGGTTGATCGTACGCACAATGGCGCTTTCGTTTCTGTTCAACATCCTGTGCGAAGAACATACTTTAGTCAGTCATCTCGATTACATTTTCCTCATCCTCCCCGCTATCGGGGTCATCACTGGCCCAAAGGATGAAGTCATCACGAAGGGGCCCCAGAACGAGAACCACCTTCTTGTAGAAACACTCATCGCACGAATCCAGCTGTGCTATTGCAGCATCGAAGTGTGAGCGAAGAAGCTCCAGGGCTTCTCGTTTACGTTCGAGTCGCAGGTAGAGGAACCTCCCCAAGTTGTGAGCTACGCCCAGCAGCGTGGGATGCACCGGTATCAGGTGTTCTGCCACAACAAAGCTCGTGTCAAGCGGTTCAAATTGCAAATTGTTTCACTGGCAGCGCTCGTACCGTGAGCTTGCCTTAAAGCTTCCTCGTAGGCTGCCGTAGTGGCCTCGTACATCGCCGGCCTGTGCTCAAGCGGAGCTATACGAGCGCGATCTTGCATTCTGTCTGCCATTCTGAGGGAGCACACCAACATCATCGTCATCAATACCAACAGACCATCAAGTCAGCATCGACCATTCACATAACAAGCAAGACGGCACGTGATGACGTTGGCACATTACATCTTGAGGAAGCCCACCCTGAGTTCCTGGCACATGTCCTTCCCATGCACCTCCATCATGTCCCGGGCCAAACTCAGGCAGGTCTCGCACGAAGCCTCTATGCTGGCGAGCGTCTTCTCCTCAATGGCGCGCGCCGCGCGTAGCCTGGCCTGCCGCTGCCTCGCCTTGAGCTCTGCGGTCGATTCGAGAGGCCACTTCACCACGGTTGGCCGTCTTCGTGCCTGCAGCACCTGATCCTCCCACAGTGCTTCACAGGCCTGCCTCCAAGCCCACCTGCTTTGCCCGTTGAGCTTGGTGTAGCCACGGTCCAGCAGAGTCATCGGCCGCCACATGGACCATGTGTTGAACGCCACCTCCTTCTTGAGCACAGCGAACATGAAGGGCAGCAGGAAATCCACCATGTCCTCATATCGCTCGGCCTTCTCGGCCACCCGTGCCATCTTCGCCAGCCTACGCTCCATGGTGGAAGGTCACTCTGGTAAACGGTAAAACCTGAACGTTTTCGAAACGTTTTCGAAATGTGTTTCAAGATAAGAGAAACCCAAGGGTGTTGGGACACAGTGGTGATGAGCATAGATGTGAAACACTGTGATTTATTCTTCTGAACCAGTGGCTTCCTGCTCCTTTAGGTCTGGAATCTATAAGTTGATCAGCAAACTCGCCATGACACCTTTAATGAACTTCCGTACCTTGATGACTCGCTGCAACGCCTGGATCCATAGGATCATCTCTTCGGGGGAGGGAGCGTCCATGTAGAGCACTAAAGGCATATTCTTGGGCGGAGCGGCAGGTATGAAGATCTGCAAGCAGTAAGGGCGGGATTGTGCGTGCTTGAGCCCTTGTGCTCGCGAAACCACCGTGTTAGGAGTGAGAAATATCTCTCCCTTCAGAGTCTTGTCGCCAGGACTAACAAGGTATCTCAACACTCGATCAGCTGTCACCACGCGTCGGCTCAGAACACTCAGCCATCCACTTCACTAGTCGATATGCTCCACACTTACCTCTTAGAATGAACCATCGCTTCTTCCAGTTTCGACGCTTGTGTCCCTTCTTGAGAAGGTAGCCTTGCTTGATCACTTTCACCACACCAGCAAAGGCCAGCGAGCCAAAGGTGACTAAGTTGCCCTCGTCCCGAGCACTTTCAGTTGCTGTATTGTGAACAACAGGTCAGCCTACTTTCTCCGAGTTCGAAGCCATGTCGTACAGGTTGACTCGCATGTGTGTGGCTGATCTTCATCCTCTGGAATGTATGGCTTGGTCACCAATGATGGACTGCTCTTGCTGTTCAACTCGATGAGAGCAAGAAGTAACGCACAAGAATCTCCCAAGTGTACCTAAGAACTGATTTGTAAACCGTTGAAGAGAGCAATGGCTTATCAGGCCCTGGACGTTTGCGAGTAGGAGTTGGAAGTGACGACAGTTGAGAAGAGGTAGAATTGGATGAGGTTGTGGAGGAGGAGATCTCCCTCTCTTCGGAGGTGCCATCACGCGAGGCAGTCACGCTGTCCACATCAACAACCATGATAGGCCCTAGAGGACAGAAGCGAAGAGAGGTGCGATAGGGAGGGGCTTGGGGATCTGGTTCGAACAGCTGATTCTGCAGCGTCATCACATTAATTCGTGGCATGGACGACACTCGAGTCAGCTGGCGAGTCTCCGTCTCCACCTGAACCATGTGCGAAGCTGGCCAGACAAAGTTTAGCTTGGTGACGCAGAGAGCCACTCATCACCGAATGTGTGGGGACAAGGCCTACATACGTATGACACCCACATTACCGGCCACCTCGGCAACCACCCAGCCTTCTGAACTTTTCCCAATGATCTTGATAGTGTCCCTGACACAGGTCAAGCGTGAGTGCTCCACTTGATAGGTGGATAGCTGCATATGCATAGTCTAGAGGGGCTGAGGTGAGTACCCTGCCTTGAAAGAGACCTGATCTGGTTCGCCTGTCAGACTCCTCAGGGCCCGTGCGTACGTGGGAGGAGGAATATTAGGGTTCCTTTCGGAGCCTGCTCTGTCTCTTGCTTTTTGTGGGAGCTGGGACATGCTTGCTGTGTGGCAGCTTCTCCAAAGTAAATGCGCCCCTTACAGGATCTCCAGTATCACGTTCTTCCTTGGACGAACGTTAGAGAACAGAGAGACACCAGCCACCAACCTGTTTATGGAAAATGTGCCAAAGAACGCCAGGAATGTGGCCGATGGTCGTGCAAACTAGAGGCACACGCTGCAGCCCCACCACGGGACAAGAACAAGCACAGAGGTGTACTGAAATAATAAGAATTCAATAGACAAGTTACAAGCCAACACTCTAATGGCCACACGCACAGCCCACCAGTCCGTCATCATTCGCTGTTTGTTTGTTACGGCCTACGATCGCGCTGCCCGCCATCGGAACTTGAACTTGGGCATGCGGTCGTGTTTCAGCAGCGGGACTAGCAGTCGAGCGTAGGCCGGTCATCTTGGGGAGGAGAGCGTATCTACTCCTTCTTCTGAGAGAGGACGTAGATGGGATGCGAGAACTGGGTAGCTGACTCAATGAAGTGGACCTCCTGCGTTGTGTAGGCTTCGATCTGGCGCATGAGGGCCTTCTCATCCTCCTTGAGCT
>CDEZ01019823.1:0-10921 GCA_000826365.1 Acanthamoeba royreba
AGGCCAACCGGTGATGCTCATAAGCCCGCTCATTGCCTGGCTGATGATGTCGTACCCCGGACGACTCTTGTAGGATCCTGTCTGACCGAATCCCGAAATGGCGGCATAGATGATGCTCGGGTTGACCTCCTTCAGCTTCGCATATCCCAAGCCGATGCGATCCATCGTTCCCGGGCTGAAGTTTTCGATCACCACATCACTCTTTCGCACGAGGTCGAGGAAGACCTTCTTGCCCTCTTCATTCTTCAGGTTGAGCGTAATGCTTCGTTTGCCCCTGTATAGTCATGCGTGTCACCACCATCAACAATCATCGATGATCACTGATCAGCGTGCAATCGCATCAAACCACACCAAAGAAGACAGGACACATGTGACGCCACCGACCTGTTCAGGTTGACGTAGTACAAGCTCATTCCGTCCTTGAAGGGCGGAAACTGGCGCGCGTCATCGCCCATGCCAGGCAGCTCCAGCTTGATGACGTCAGCGCCCATGTCGGCCAGGAGCATGGTGCAGAATGGTCCAGCAAGTACTCGTGTCAAGTCCAGCACACGTACCCCCATACGGCCGGCCACCGCGGCTGCCTCAACTTCCTCTGCTCCGCAACCAATGCCATTTTTAGACCATGGTTAATAATTAATCTATTTTATGAATATTATTTTTATTTATAATTGAATACCCAATTGTTTTCAAATATGACAGAAAGAATAAAATAAGTACATAATAAGGAGGAAAGGTGGGTACTATGTGCAGTTTCTGCTGAAGAGGCGGTGCGCTCGGCAGCAGCGCGAAGGGTGCGGAGCTCCTCTTCGAGCCGCTGGCGGGCGCTGCGTTCTGCTTCAAGCTCGCGCCGCAGTGCTGCCACAGTGAGGTCATCGCCATCTGCCGGCGTGGTTGCAGCCATGGTGTCAGACTGTCTTCTGGATGTGGTGTGCGTGTGATACTGTAGGTGGCCCTGTGGGCAGTAACTCGCTTTTACTGCCCCACACGTAAGTCGGCCAATAAATTACGGAAAATAAAATTTGCACAATTTTGAAACTGTTTCAATTGCACAAAGTTATCATTTCATATATGTCTCTCCTGGCCGCCAGGGGATTCGAACCGGCATGTTGCACCAAGCTTTTCGGAGATGAGGGACCTAATCAGGCGAAAAAAGGCGTAAATTTCCATGCAAACGCGGTGTGTTTGTAGAGGTCTGTGGGCGCTGCTGGGCAAAGTTGGTTGGACGGGGTGGCATGTCGGTATCTCCAAGACAAGCCTGCAGACAGCGGTGGCGGTCTTTTGGGGCTTGACAGAAGCGAGCGAAAACATGCGTGCATTCCTCGGAAGAGGTGGCCTTCGTTCGCACTCTCCGTACCTGTAAAGACACCTCCTCAGGAATCATCGGGGAGGGTAGAAGGGCCTTGGTCAGTCACACGAGGAAACCCACTCACACCAAATACATCACATCCACACCTGTGTGGCAGAAGAAGCACCAGCTACGAGTCGCGCACGCCAAGCTCCCAGTACCACCAACTCCACCAACTCGCGCTACGGCAAAGAAGAACGAAAGAGACGAGGTCCTACAAAGAACGAAAAGCGAAGAGAGCAGTCATGACCTCCACCACCTTGGTAGTCGACCACATGGAGGAGGACCTCGTGCACGAAGGTACCTCCTCCGATGCCATCGGGCTCAAGTCCTCCTCCACGAGCACCTCGACGGCTCCTGCCGTGTCCTCGTCCGAACCCGAGGGCGACCTTGCTACACGACACACAAGTCCACGTAGGTCTTCGTTGGCCAACGCCACGAGTAGCAGCGACGAAGAGGAAGAAGAAGACGAGCTCGACCAGGACGACACCGACTCACGAAGAATGCAGGCGGAGGCCGCCGACAACCGCGGCCGAAGCGGAGAGGTCCGTGTGACGCGCGACAGCAGGGGACGAAGAAGCGGAGACGACGAGAAGGGGAACATACAGACGGACGTCGGGATGGTAGGAGATGAGAGGCGGACGGAGAATGAAGAAAACGGAGAGGAGAACGATGAAGAAGAGTCCTACATGAACGCCGACCTGAACCCGTACAGGGATGGAGCGCTGATGGGGATGGTGCAGCGGGTAAAGCCGTACCACGAGAGGTATGTGGGACAGATCAGGCGTGGGCGATGGGAAGGTCGCGGACGCCTGGTGTACAGCCTGGACGACCCGCGTGGACGGATCGACTACGACGGCGAGTTCAAGGCCGGCAGACGCCACGGTCGTGGCAAGCTGCGCTGGCGAAACGGGTGCGTGTATAAGGGCGCCTGGAAGGATGATATGATGCAGGGCACAGGCACCATGAAGTGGCCTACTGGTACGGGCGTGATCGACATTTAATGTCTATGTGGAGAGACGCTGATGTCCGATTGCGCACAATCACAGGACAAGTGTACAAAGGAGGATGGGAGAACAATCAGATGCACGGGGAAGGCGTGATGACTTGGCAGAACCCGCAAGTCAAGTACGTTGGATCGTGGCACAACGGCAAGAGATTTGGTAAAGGAAAGATCACCTTTGCCGAAGACGATGAAGCTGAGCGAGTGTACTATGAAGGTGAGCTGCTCTTCCTGTGATAGATTGTTTGATCGATGGCTGACAGAAGGTGTCCGATGCAGGAAGCTGGCAGAACGATAGAAAGGAAGGGTGGGGAGAAATGGTGTGGAAGTCAGGCTCCATGTACAAAGGAGAGTGGAAGGCAGGCTTGAGAGACGGCTTTGGCGTCCACACATTCCACAATAACGACAAGTACGCTCTAGAGTCTGGTCATTGGTCGGGATCGGTTTCTCATGATCGCCCCAACCAACAGATACCTTGGCAACTGGTCGAAAGACAAGAGGACCGGCAAGGGAGAGCTGCAATTCGCTAACGGAGACAAGTTCGAGGGTGAATGGGTAGACGACAAAAAGCACGGCAAGGGTGTATACACTTACGCTCATGGAAGAATCCGAGATGAGACCTGGAATCAGGGCTGCCGTACAGAAGACCCTAAGCAAAAGTGCGTCCTCCGTCCTTTTCATTGGGCCAGGCCACATTCTCTAACAAATCGTGGGTCTGTATAGACATATGGTCCAGTCGTTGCTCGTGTTGTGTGTTGAGTATGTGGGAAGTCATCCCGAGCTGCTTCTTGCAGCAGATCGAAGAGTACGTAATCGCTCAACCACAAATATGATCGAAACTCTGCTCACCCACTATCCTTTAGTCCTCTGGTGGTAAGCGAAGCTCTAGCGTAACCGGAGTGGGAAAGATGATGATGGATCTCGTCACCATGCACCACTCAAACACCAAGGGCAAGGAGAAGATGATGGACTCTATGGACTGGACTTCCACTTCCGAGTTGGACGTACAATCAGCAGCCTCAACCCAGAACACACCGGAGGACTCAAATGTGTGCCTTCGGGAGTCGGAGAGAGACGTGGGTAACTCAAAGCCACGACGCAGACGGAGCCGCACGCGCAGCGGAGCAGTTCCCGCTGAGTCGGAGGCCCCTGGTCCCATACTGCCGAACGAGATGATGGTACTCGTGGAAGCCTACATGCAACGGATCTCGCAGAGAAAGCGCGTGGAGCAGGAGTCCCTCAACCAGAAGAAGGATCGCGAGCGAGGAAGCAGAAGGCGGATCGCCAGCTGCCTCCTGCAGTAAGTGGTCGACAAAAATGTAAATAGTTGGAATAATTATGCGATGCATTCTTCAGATATTTCTTCCCGCCCCTTCAGGAGTTTAGGGTGGCCTGTACGACGAAGAGGTCCAATTCCAGTCTTATGGCCCGACCTGGTCTGGAAGCAGCTCCCCGAGTTCGCATTCGTGCACGTGAAAGTGTAGGCTATACCACCAACCCCTGATCTAAGCGGTTGCCTCACTCCCTTCGCCGGGATACGCGGGCATACTGGCGCCTCGAAGTGGTAGGATGTGATACAGGGATCACATTCAATACACGACCGCCGTGGGGACGCTGCCTATACTACATCACCTATACGCCATAGTCCTTCCCGGAGCTCCAGCCCCGCATCCACACGATAAAAAGGTCAGATCACCTTTGCTTCCATTCTTCAACTCACTCGACACCTACTACCTCAACAACCTCACCAAGCAATGGCCTTCTCCCTTCGTACCGCTCTCTTCACTCTCCTCTGCGTTCTCCTTGCGTTCGCCTTCGTGGCACGCGTCTCCGCCGAGGATAGTGCCGAAGTCGTCGGCGCTCAGTGTGAGTGTCCCTGCGAATGTACCGACAACTCTAGCGGTGGCGGCTCCTCTTTCGCCGTTACCTGGTACGGCGGCACCAGCGCTTGGTGGATGGCTGTGACGATCCCCGGCTCCACTTCAGTCAAGATCGACTGCGGCAACGGCCAGGGCTACATGTCGATGACGCCCGGCTGGGTGCCCTACATGTGGACTTTCTCCTCGTCCAACGGTCAGGCCTGCAAGTCGACCGTCTCCTTCATCGTGAACGGCGGCGCGGCCCAGTCCATCCAGGCTCCCTTCTAAGCTGCTTTGCTCCATCGGAACATCAAGCGAGAAGGCTCGTAGAAGTGTTCTACCGTACATGCCTCTCCTCAAACCTGTAGCTTACTGTATACAACCTGTGCCATAAGTATATAAACAACATAGCCATCACTCCTTGCACTGCTATTGCGTCATCCACCAGCTTCCTCTTCAATTGGCATCTTCTACCTACCGCGTGTAGAGGTGAAGGTGTTTGCCGGTTGGTTCAACCTCTATCGTTTGTTCATTTCGGAAGATTGAGAGGCATTCCAGCGGATCACTCATCAGCGCGCTTCTTCTTGGTTGCTGTGGCAGCAGCACTGGGCGTGGCCGCGCTTGGTTCATTATTGGCGGGCCCGTCGGCAGTGGCTCCTTCTCCCTGTTTTCGCTTGAGACCCTTCATCTTGCGAGTCTGCATCTGGCCGAGGTCCTGCTTCTCCTTGTGCACGTTGATAACAGTACCCAGAATGTTCTGCTTGACGTTCTTGACCTTCTTGAGCTTGGCCTCCTTCGGCTGTCGGAGAGCCTCCTTCATGAGGTCGTGTGCGGCTAGTCGAGTACGCCTGATGGTGAGATCCATGGACGGTCCAATCTGCTCCAGCTCTACTCGCGGCAGCTGAAGGACGAAAGATCAGCGAGCACCTCACAGGAGGTTATGAAGAGGAGCTCGTACGTTCATGCCGGACTTCTTGAGCTTGATCGAGTAGTGCCGGAAGTAAATCTTGCCCTCGAGTGCCGTGCAAACAAACACGTGATCCAGGCCCATCAGACTGATCTGGTCAACGACTTCACCTCGATAGAAATGTAGCAAAGGTTAAGGAAATTGCAAGAGCATGGTGAAAGGAGGAAGAAGTAAAGGCAAAGTCGTAAGGTGGAAAGGATATCAATCAGAAGATTGGCAAACGTCTTGTACTCGTCCTTCTGATCAAACTCTGGTCCGCGAAACACGAAGGCAGGCTTGAAGCCCACGGTGAACGAGAGATTCCCCTGCATGACACGAACAGGTGATGAATGATGAGCTTCATGATGGAATGGACCATCCACGATCAATCAACGAGCGGGTATCATTCTCACCTCGAACTCTTGGATTGCCTTGAAGTTCTCCACTCCAAGCTCGATGAGGTCGAGCAGGTGGTGGTCGAAGAAGCGGCCTAGGACGAGGTTGTTGGGTCGCTTCTTCTGGTGGGAACCGTAGGCCAAAAGGCTGCAGTCGTTCTTGCTGGAGAAGAACTCGATCGAGCTCTGATCCTCGAACGGCCGTACTGTGTTGCGCTTGTGGAATTTGATCGCGCTGGGCTTCTTCAACGTGTACTGCAATGCACACATGGAAATATTTAACTCTTTTGCTTCTGGAACAGAAAATCTACAAATAATTGAATTTATAATGACAAATGGCAATATAAATTAAATTAAATTTAAAATCCAATCGATTGGAAAATTTAATGGAAAATTTATTCCGGAAGAGGAAAATTAAGGAAGCGTTGAATACCAGATCGGCGAGCACCGCATTGATGGTTTCGCTGGTCTTTGGCCCGCGCAGAATCATAGCCGATTTGACGTTTTCATGTACTTTGGGTTCTCGTTTCAACATCGCCCTCTCGATGCGCTTGTTCTTTGGGCGCCTTCCATTGATGAGTTTGGTGGACATTGTGTGTAGAGGTGATTTTTCTTCCTTTTAATCGATTTTTGTAATTAGAATTGCCCACCGGAGCGTGATGCACAGGAGGCGAATGAATTTGGGAACAAGATGAACGGAGAAAGAAGACGGAAAATTGCCGTTTCTCACAACTCCGTTTCAAACGTTTCAAAACAGTTACGAAATGCATACCTTACATTCATTCTGTTCCCATTGAGGCCGACCGTAGCGGGACATTGTGCCCCTCCCTGGGAGGTTGCTGGGACGAGCTGCCTCGTCCAGTCCACAAAGAAGAAGAAGTAAAGAGTAAAGAAGAAACAAAAAAAAAACAGAGTGCTTTGAACACAACACAAAGGCCGGTGATGACAACGCGGGTGTGCCGCCAGTGCAAGGACAAGCTTTCCTGCGAAGACTTTAGCAACAACCAATGGTCCAAAGGGCCGGGAGCTTCGCGGTGCCGCGAGTGTGTAGAGACAGGACCTCCGGCGTATGACCATGAGCCAACAGCACGCGAGAACAGAGCCGACCTTGCCACCTTCTCACGCTATGACCTGCAGTACCCCTTTGCCAAGGGTGCGTTCCGCTACGTGGCCAAGGGCGAGTACCAACGAGGAGAACGGGCAGGCGAACCCTGCGTTGCCAAATGGTTCAAGACGGGCCAGGTCTACGAGGAGGACTTCTTCAGTAACGACGTGGACGCCATCGAGAAGGCCATCGATCTGGTCACGGCGTGGAACGACAGGCGATTCATCAACAAGAAGATCATGGTCAACAGGGCAACAGTGTGGACAGGCAGCGGCGGCTACCTGAAGGGAAAGAAGATGTTGGTGGAGCCCTTCATCTACAACTGGGAGAAGTTCAACTCCAACACGGGCTGGTACAACGACGATACGAAGTGGGGAGAGGTCATGCAAGCCCTGAGCCACTTTACCTATCACGTGTCCAGCGGCCAGTTCGTCCTGTGTGATCTTCAAGGCGGAATCTACAGCAACGCCGCAGTGATCAGCGATCCCGTGGTGCATTCCCGCACGCGTAGATTCGGCGTAACCGATCTCGGCCCGGAGGGCATCAGCTCATTCTTCAACATGCATCGGTGCAACAGCTACTGCCGCTCGTCGTGGACTCAGCCAAGGGATACCTACTCCTACTACTCCCCTTGCCAGGGAACGTCGATGATGAACTTGCCCACACGCCACTCCAGGCCCGCCCTCTCCTACTGATGAAGGACAGCATTTCGGAAGGTGGAAATGGTTTCGGAAAGTGCAAAATATTTGGTCTAATCCGATTATTAATTACGTCCTTCATCCTGAAAAACCGGCTTTCGTTTATTGTTCCGGTCTTACGGCAGGGAGGGAAAGATGAAGACCCTGGTAGTACTGGTGCTGCCCCTGCTGGCGCTCGTCGCCATCTGCACTGTCGATGCTGGGCGTAGCCACAATGCGGAGCGTGACGCCTTCGTTTCTCGCCTCATGGCCTCGCTCACGCTCAAGGAGAAGGTCGGCCAAATGACTCAGGTACCAATGCAATCAAGAGAGCACTTCTTACCCTCTTGGGTCCCTCAATAACCACAACTTAGTCGCGAATTTCACTTTACCGTTTACCCAATCTCGCTTCTGCATCGCAAATCTTGTGCAACGGACATAATTTGTGTCCGTAAACCTTTTTGTTCGTCGTCTCTAAATCTTTCTGCTCCGTAGCAAGATTATCACTAAAAACAATTATTCTTGTGCAGCTTGATGTCGGAATGATACAAGAACGTGACGCGAACGGCAACATGCTGGCGTCGCTCAACAAGACTGCTCTCATTGAGGGCATCCGTAAGTACGGAGTTGGCTCATACCTCAACACGTACTGTCCCACATGTCATCGAGCAGTTTTCACACAAAACAAGCCGCACTAAACTCAGCTCTGCGTGGACATCTGCGTGGATTTTCTAGGCCGTTTTCCGGATCCACGCCGGTGATGAACCGTTTCAACCAGAGTCTCATAGCGTGGAATGTCACTCAGTGGATTGAGTTCGTCAATTCGATCCAGGAGATCGCCCTTCAGTACGGCAATTCGTCGGTTCCGATCATCTACGGCCTTGATTCCGTGCACGGTATCACGAGAAAGCCCGAGTGACTCTTTATTAGCACGCATCACTCATTTGATGAATTCAGGTGCCAACTACATCAAGAGTGCCGTCATGTTTCCTCACAACATTGCCATGGCGGCCACATTCAATCCTCACTTGATCTATCTCGGCGCCAAGGTAACGGCTAAGGACACAAGGTACCTAGGACGATTCCTTCCTACTTGTTTTGCAGTTTACAAATGATCATCCCAACGAAACAGGACTGCTGGTATTCCCTGGGCCTTCACCCCAGTGCTGGGCCTTGGTGTGCAGCCTCTGTGGCCTCGTTTCTACGAAACCGTACGCCATTCATGGTATTGAAACGGGATGATGCTGAGTATTTACAAGTTCTTCACAGTTTGGAGAGGATCCTTATCTCATTTCTACTTATGCACGTGCTTCCGTTGAGGGCTACATGGGCAAGACCTTCACTAACGTACGTAACCTTCGGATATAAGTCCACCTCAAAGAGCAAATGAGTTATAAGGTAAACTGCGCAGAACGACCTGCACACTGTGCTGTGGTGCGACAAGCGCGCGCAAGAGGAGGAAAAGGAACAAAACGTTGATGTTACGGGCTACTCTACAACTGTTGCAGTCTCGCTGAAGCACTATCTTGGATATCCTGACCCTATCTCCGGCAAGGACAGAACGGAAGCCTGGGTACTGCAATGCAAGAGTTTCTTTCCAGTGACCTGCGCTAACTGTCTTTGTAGATTCCGGACAGAATGCTGCTTCAGTACTTTGCTCCTTCGTTCATCACCGCCGTGCAGGCTGGCGCACAGAATGTTATGATCAACAGGTTGGTAGCTCAGTGAGGATCCAAAACACCTCGTCAGTCTAACCGCTTCATACCCAACAGTGGTTCGATCAACGGTATTCCGGTGCATTCTTCCTACCAGTACCTTACTCATTACCTTAAGAACAATTGGGGATTCTCGGGCTTTGCTGTGACCGACTGGAACGACATTGAGAAGCTGGTTTTTTGGCATCACATCGCTGCTGATAACAAGGAAGTATGTCTTCGATCCATTTTCTTCTAATAGTACGGCTTTACTCACGTCTGCTCTTTCGGCTAGGCTATCCGCATGGCTCTCGAAGCCGGCGTAGATATGAGCATGGTTCCATCTGTAAGCATCACATTCATCATTCCGTGACACGCACGATGCTGATGGGGTGAGTTTATTTGTAAGGATTACTCCTTCTCGGAGGATTTGTATTCCCTGGCCCAAGAGGATGGCAACATCAGGAACATCATCGACAAATCCGTTGAGCGTATTCTCAAGATCAAGTATGATCTGGGTCTCTTCACCAATCCTTACGCTTCCAACCTGTCTAACCCCAACATCGCCACGGTACGTAGCGAGGTCGATACCTTGATGATCACCATATTGAACATTCTTCTGGTAGGTTGGCAGCGAGAATGATCGCACCATTTCTGCTAACGCCGCACGAGAGTCTATCACGCTCCTCAAGAATGCCAACAACAACCTTCCGCTGACTACTTCGGTACCACCTATCAGTACAATACTCTACTCTCGGCTACTCTCTCATGTTATTGAATCAGGGTCACAATATTCTCGTTGTTGGGCCCGCTGGCAATTCACTTCCCAATCAGTGTGGCGGTTGGTCGATCCATTGGCAGGTGAGTGCTTTTCACATTTCCCTAACGTTGTGTCTAACCGTGCTCGTATGGAACTTGTACTCAAAGGGATCCGTTAGCCCTAGTGAGTTCGATCCGTACCCTGGAACATCGACGATCGTGCAAGGCATTGAGTCACTGATTGATAAGCCTTCATCCAGCGTGAAGTTCCTTCGTATGCTTACCAGCTTGATGCTAAGAATTGGGGCCTTCATTATGACTGATTGAACATCGTAGAAACTTGTGACTTCGACTCTTGTAATCGTGAGCAGCTGGAGCTCGTCAAGTCCTATATTGCGCACTGGGTATGTACCATCTCGATTGTACACTTTGTTCAAGTCCATGCTGAGCCACCTATTACCAACAGGCGGACGTGGTAGTGATGGCAGTCGGCGAGGGTCCCGAGGCAGAGGTGGTCGGTGACATCAATGACCTCACCATCTCACCCTCACAAATTACGCTCCTCAACGCTGTCCATGAGGTATCTAGCAGCATCCTAAGATCTTACTTGAGCCACCTAACCTGTTTCTCGTTCGTCTATGTAGGCAGTGGCCGCGAAGGGCCAGAAGGTGACCACCGTTCTTGTTCTTGTTGAGGCTCGCCCCCGTATCATTCCTCAGGAAATCGTTGATGCTTCCTCGGCTGTGATCAACACTTATCTTCCCGGACCTTGCACGTTTCTCTTGATCTGATGGCAATTGTGAAGCAATGCTTATATCCATGCGTGGCCTCAGATGCCGGTGTTCCGCTGGCAGAGGTGCTCTTCGGAAAAACCAACCCGTCTGGAAAGCTTCCATTCACATATCCTCGCACCACTGGTGACATTCACGTTCCATACTGGCACTGGTACTCGGACACCACGAACCCGCTCTTCCCCTTCGGTCATGGTCTTAGCTACACGAGTATGT
Source organism: Acanthamoeba royreba (assembly GCA_000826365.1). Lineage (NCBI taxonomy): Eukaryota > Discosea > Longamoebia > Acanthamoebidae > Acanthamoeba > Acanthamoeba royreba. The sequence goes on from CDEZ01019823.1 coordinate 10,791, forward strand.
CCTTCGTTGCTCCCGTTTGAAGAATCATCAAGATTGATATCTGGACTCATATCAAACTGGCTGCAGCCTTCGCTTATGACAACCTCAAGCTTTCGGCCTCGGTCCTTTCTCCTGGTCAACCTCTCACAGTC
>CDEZ01019832.1:0-18095 GCA_000826365.1 Acanthamoeba royreba
GGGCTGCCCCTTCCCCGCTCGTTGGAACTCTCTTCTTCGTGCAGTCACTTCGCATGCTCATGAGGAAAAAGTGCGCGGCAGTCCTAAGGTAACTAGTTGCCTTACTGTGTCTATCTTCTCTCTAGTTACTCTCGCTTACTTCGAAGCCCTTGTAGGTCAAAGCCAAAGGAAAGGGACGATGGCTACGTCAGTCTATTGATTCTAAGGTTGAAATTGCGTTGCGAGATAAGGAATCTGTGGTTGCTTTCTGCGCTTCTTTGAGCCCTTCTCAACGCAATGGCATCATCGCAGCTCTACGGCCTCGTTCGGGATCCGTACCGTATTCCTTCTTAATCGGCAAGCCTTTCTGGTGCTGACTGAATTTGCCTTTCTTGACTTTAGTTTGGGCTGGCTCTGCAATCGCTTTTCTCCTCATCAGACGCGTTAGTATCCAAGCCCGGCGTTGGTACAGCTGACGGTGACCAAGGAAGTCATTTGGGCTCTCAGCCTGGTATGTCGGATGTAGAGTCTACTTCTGCAGCTATGGTTCGCCCACCCAAGCAGCTCGCTCGTTCACTCTCCAAAATGTCCAAAGAACTACGTACCAGTCGCGATCAGTTATCCTGGTACAGTTTCCCCGTGTGATTCACCCTGCGGTCTGGTGGCCTCTGCTCGGATGCCTCATATTCTTTTCATTTGTATAGGAACAGTCGGAAAAGTCGGAGTCAGGCATCGTCTCGAATTGATACGGACAATGTAGGCCGCGCAAACAGCTTCACATCCTCGCCGCGAAACGCTTCTTCACTTCCTGATGGCCAGATGGGCCAGGAAAACAAGCAGTCTGCCTTTGAGATGGACACGACGACGTCCAGCGATACCCTTCTTCGGGAAAGTGGCACTGATGATTATGAATTTAGGCGACGATTGGGCAACGACAAAGAAAGAGTGTGGTGGGCCGCTTTGTCTAAGTCTCAAAGTCTTGAAGTCACCATCCAGAAGATGACTGGCATCGATCTGGCTACCCACCGCGACGTACTCATTTCGGCGAGTGTACCACCTTCCTATCATTTCCATTCATCATCACATGAATAGTCGGTAACGTATCGATTATCCCCTTTCCTTTCCCAGAACCTGCGGAAGAGCCTGCGCCACCCCAATGTGAGCCGGCTTTATGACTGCTTCGTTGTCGGCAATGAGCTATGGCAGGTCAGTCCCTTCGCTCTGTTCCTCTTGCTTCCCAGCTCATACAGACTGGCAGGTGATGCAAGCCTCTGTCGCTGAATACTCTCTTAAACGACTGCTACGCGGTAGCCCTTCGTTCTCTTACGGATAATGGTTTGGCTGACCATTTAGCTTATATTTTTATTTTATTTTTGCAGAAGTCAGGACTTTACCTGAGGTGATCGTAGCCGCCGTCCTGAAGCAAGTGGCTGAAGGCCTTAACTATCTTCATCAAAATGGCCTTGTGAGTCATGACAAATTTTCCTCCTCCAACCTTTTTATTGATCGGTATATCGCCGCAAATCCTAATGCGTGTTGATATCTGTATACCTAATGCGCACCGTCTGCTTGGCAGCGCTAGTGGCACATTGCTGCTAATGAACAGTGTGGAGGGCCATCTCCGGGAGAGCGAGCAAAATCGAGACACTTTCCTGTCCAACGAAACCTACGCCTACAGCGCGCCCGAGGTGTGTGGTGTTAAAAACAAGCCCACCAGAGTGGCTGACACGTATAGCCTTGGCATACTAGGTACGAATAATCGTGAGCACCAACCGAGTGCAAATAGGGAACTTAAGCTGATGTGGTCGGGCAGCAATGGAGCTTGCAACTGGCCAGACACCTTTTTCTGGATTGTCAGTATTTCAACAGATGACAGCTAAGGATCGTAATCCATCTCCATCCCTTCCGCCTCATAAGGGGAGTTCTGCATTCCGTGAATTCGTCGATGCCTGTCTTCAAAAGGATCCCACCAGACGGTAAAACGTTACCAATCTCATTGCCCTTCTTTTCCCCGTGTGTGAGCAGTCTGACAATATTATTCTATCCCCGCAGGCTGACTGTTGAAGAAATCCTGCGCCACCGATTTTTCGATCAGGTGCGAGATGACCCACGACTACCCGTCCTTAGCCTCCTCGTGAATAAGAAAGGTATGCCAACATTATCCCTGGTTTTTCTCTTCAAAGCAAGTAATGCAACATGAATCAGGTAAATCGGATAAATGTAACGATGAGGAGGAGAGCGAGGAGGGAGGATCCAGTTCAGAATCCTCTGGCAGTGAAGGCTCGGATACTGATGAAGGCGAACCAAGCACCAGCAGTAGCTCTGACAGTGAAGACGGAGATCGAGGAGAGAAGGGTCACGTCCAGGGCCAAATTGCGACCGCACGACCCGACGCTTTGGTTTCGTCCATTCCCCGCACTGCACTTTATGACTCTCTGGCCTTTTCACCTGCCCATGGGCACACGGCTCCGCACCTTCATGTTCCCGACGCGTTCGAGCGAGTCAAAGAAGAACTCGAGGGGATCGGCGAACTGTGGGTACGAGAAACAGAGACTGCTATCATCGTGCTATTGTGGACACGAGAGGGGTCACGGACCGAATGCCACATCCGGGAAGATCGATTGGAGCTCCGTGTTACCTTTTCGTCTCTGCCGCACGCCGTCACTCGTGCCCTTTTCACCTATGAGAATGCACAGGTCGGAGCGGGAGGTCTACTCAACCCGCAACCGTGCCTACGTTTTGTACAGCTGAAGCGAGGCCGTTTCGATTCGAGTGTTGCGGTATCCGTCGAGCAAGTTCACCCAGGCTACATGCTCGTCACCGCCAGGAAGAAGCAGGGCCAGAATCCTGGTGGTGGGCTTTCTTCTTCTTCTTCTTCTTCTTTCTGACATCCTGACAAACTGTAGGCAGGGTTATTTATTGTTAAAAGATTTGTGAATCTTCTACCTCTTCGCCTCTGATGTTCCTCCGATTCACGCGCAACAGGTGTTCTTGCATCGAGTGGATGGCCATGTCTTTTATTTGCACTTGTCGTCACGCCCTTTTTCTGGCTGTCGACACACAAATACGTTTTGTTAATTTTCTATTCTACATCGAAAGCTCGAGAATATAAATTTATTTCCTACTCCCAGGCAGGGGAGGCACCGCAGCACAGGAAATGGACTTCGACTTCCTCTTCAAAGTCGTTCTCATAGGGGACCCTTCTGTTGGCAAATCGTACCTCTCCCTCCCTTTTGCCACCGTTTTGTGCTTACATGAAATTAATTCATTTTTTAATTTTTCTGAAATGTATGTAAAATTGCTTCGAAATGTGGTTGCATACTTGTGGGCATGGCTTTAGGTCGCTGCTACTGCGATACTGCGACAATGTACGCTGCTTTGGCAGACAACTGCTGTGCGCACCGGCACGGCAAGGGAGCTTCAGGTTGGGGGCTGTATGTGACACATTAATATGGGTGGATGCGTGCAGGCGTTTGTGGACAAGTCAACGCCGACAATAGGAGTGGATTTCAAGGTCAAAACCCTCACAGTCGACGGTAAGACCGTAAAGCTGCAGATATGGTACAACCGGGTTCTTCTGTTCCGTACGATATGCGCGTATCCCACACGCTCACACCTTCATCTCTCCTAGGGACACAGCTGGCCAAGGTACGCGCTTACCTCTTATTCGTGATTGAGTAGACGCCATGGCTGTTAAGTCTTACATTGCCCAAACATCTTCACAACTTGGCCTGATCAACAAACACGGGCATTCCCTGCCTGCAGAAAAATTCAGGTACTTAGGCTTAACAGGCTTCTGTGGCTTGACGCGCTCATTGCTCACCGCCCGCTTGTTCTCTGATTTACTTTGCTTGTGATACGAATCACTACAGGAACATAACGACATCCTACTATAGAGGGTACATTTCTTGGGAAGAGCGGAAGTCTGGTAGTGATCAAAGCCGAAGCTCATGAACTACAACTGATGACAGAGCACACGGAATCATTCTCGTGTACGACATTACCAACGAGCGCAGTTTCCAAAGTATACATACCTGGCTTCAGGAGGTCAACCGTTATCTGGGCCACAATCCTGATATCAGGAAGCTTCTCATAGGTGCAAGTTGCTGCCCTCTTTTTTCGTATCAACGCGCGTTTCATTGTTTTTGAACACAACAGGAAACAAAGCGGATCTTGAGCATGAAAGACGAGTATCTACCGAGCAAGGACAGGTGCGGCCCATTGATTGATTGCTAGATTGATGGATTACCAACCTTCTCAACCCGTTTTTGGACAGTCTTTAGCAGACAGCAACGGATTTCCCTTCTTTGAGACCAGTGCGAAGCAAGACCAAAACGTGGAGGTCCTCTTTCGCGCTCTGGCGGAAGGTGCAGTTCGGTACGGACGTCTGCTGGCATATGGTGGTGTTGGGTCGTTGCTAACTTGCGTGAGATTGTCAGGCGATCTTCCCTGTCCGCGCGACAAGAGGCCCCCATCCATAACAAGAACGACGTCGTGCAGTTGGCGGGCACGACGCACGTCCGCGTTGCGGACAGTCGCTCGTGTTGTGGGTGATCTTGTTGTTGGTGGTAGCCCAAATTTTTCCTCTAAGGAATTTATTTGATGATTTTGTTTATTGATTGATTTGATTACACACACAACTCCCCCTCTCTACGACGAACCCCATGTACAACATGTTGTTGTACTTGGGAGGAGAGCGAAGACAAGGCCACCAGGAGGAGGCAGACGCGGGTGAGGATGTGGGCAGCCGCGTTGATGGGACCGGCGGAGGGGTGGTGGGGTGCTGCCTCACGGCAACGGAGCACTTGTGCGTACCCACGCAGTGGTTCGTGGTGGATGCTACGGGTGACCACCGGTACGTGGACCTCATCAAACGTACGCGAGGTACTCCGCCACCATTTCTACTCCTACTTGCTCTCTCCTCCTCTGAGGGTGGGAGAGGAGGCATGTGCTGAGCACGCATGGGTGGTGGTGGTGGGGCTAGGGGCTGTGGGCTCGGTGGACTACATACGAGTGCCGTGGCATGCGGAGGAGCACCACCACCAGCGACCAGAGGGGAAGGAGGAGAGGGAGGGTGGGGAGCTGCTGGAGAGGCCTCAGGGACTCAGCCGCGAGGCGGGAGCCAGCGGGGACGGGTCAAGCTCTGTCTCACTGTTTGCGCGTGCGCACGGTATGGACGATAGGACGCTCAAGCAGCAATTCGTGCGCATTCGGCCGGTCGTTCTCGAACACCTGCAGGCCACTTTCAACAATCGGCGAAGGGGCGGTCCTGCCCTCACGATGAGCGGAGGGGTAGGGACAAGGGGAAGGTTGGCCGTGCTGCTAGTGGGTGTCCCCAGCAACCCACTTAGCCGTCTCATTCTCGAAGAGCTGCCTCTCGACATCACGGCCCTCGTCCACTGGAAGACCGGTTTTCATCCGGCCATTCTTCGGTGCGCTCTGGGCGGTCTCCCTCACGACCGCTACAGGTATGCCTCTAGTCTCTAGGGAGGAGGACCACTCCAATGATCCTGAACGTGTGAACAGCCTCTTGACCGGACTTGAGCGGCAGTATTTTAAAGCGGAGGAGACTTCTGCCCGCCTGCCCGCTCACATACGCGCATGGCGTTCCAATGCGTACGATAGTTGTATAGTTGTCGAATCGGAGTCACGATTCCAGGGCACGACCGATCTCACCGATCATCCTTGGACGGATGGCGTCAGACTGATCGTGCTTTTATTCTTAACACATCAGACACTTTGAAGCGACTCTTGGCGCTTCATGTTTTGGATATGCAGATCGTGCGGAAGCAGGTCTCCCCTCTAGCTTTGGCCCCGGGAGGTACCCGTCGCTCCCAAGCGTTTTCTCCGCCTTGTTCTTCTTTTACTTCTCTAAATCTTACAATTTGGCCGCTTCGTAGAGGTACTCGTCATGGACCCAACAAAGAGGTGGCGACGTGTGAATTGGTTCGCATTCACACAACCGAACAACCTACCCAGACTGTGGCGTTTCACAAGCGATCCGAGCACTGATGAATCATCAACATTCCTCAATCTTCTCGATGGTTCTGTGGAGCGGAAAGCTGACGATCTACAACTAAGGCGGGAGGCAGACTGGAGTCATCTGGGCCTGATTGACGAGGGTATGGCTCCATCCATTTGTCACTTGCGATGTTCAGATGATCTTATCGGAACATCTCAAGTTTACACTAGGCCCTATTTCCTTGAGGAGGAAGATGAGTATCGAATTACTAGCGGAGACGAGAGAACGCGCAGAGAGCTCATACACTACCTCCAGAGAATAAAGCTCTACGAGGAGAGCTTACGCCAGATAGAAAAAGTTCGTCAACAATGGCCGGACGAGAACAGCCCACCATCCCTGCCCAATGCCTCCTGTCGTACGACCTCTCCGTTACGTCTGCGTAGCACTATTTCATCCACTTCGTTAATGACGCGCGCAAGTTCCTCAAACTTCCTCCGACAAGACGGCGACGCGAGGGAAGGGAAGAAATTTCCTCCCATCTATCTCAAACTCGAAGGCATGACCCTTCTTCAACTCGGTCGCGAGGAAGAATCACGGGCGCTCCTTGCCAAATACGTACAAACGCTGCTGTTACAAGAGGTACACCTCTACGTATTCTTGCGGACTTGGGTGGAAATATGCTGTTGGCCTGCTGGTAGAGTGACCCCGTGACGCAGGAGAGGGATGGCCAGCTCTCACTCTCACAGATGCACGAAATCGCTAGCGTGGCCATGTATGAGAAGGATTTCACGCTGGCGCGTAAGTATGCCTTGCAAGCAATCAACTTGGATAAGACGCACGTTGCCTCCTACAAGGTAAAGGACCTTTGCACTTTCGACCCATTCATAAGGTGGGTCATTGACACAAGCAAACGCTTGATGCAGACGCTGGCAATGGTCATACAACATACCGGAGACAGTTCCCATGCAGAAGAGGAACTTCTTTTCTCGTTCTTTGTGCAGCATGTGCAGGACTGCGAACAAGCAGAACTATACTACCGTTACGTGCAAGAACATTGGCCTAAGGCCTGCTTTGCTATGGCCTTCTTCGGCCTGTTCCTCTCGGAAGTGAAGGCTAAGACAATTAGCGCTGCTGCGGGTCATGATCTTTGCATTCAAGAGGCGGAGCACGCATTCCGTAAAGCGTGCCGTGTACTCGACGAAAAGGGTCTGTCTTACCCGTTCTGGCGTCATTTTTTAACGAAATAAGCTGACCTGCCTATGGGGCGTAATCTTCAGGCAGGCTGGACGGGAAAGACACCTGGATATTGGGCAGCTTTGCTACTTTTCTCTTACAACATAGGTTTTCACGTGACATGCACGCTGAACTGGCCTCAGAGATCGAGAACTTGTATTTACGGGCGCTCGGCGCGGATGCCGGTACTCGATCGCTTGTGTTTTTTTGATATTCTTCATCAAAACTCAATGCGTGTCATGTCTGTGAGTCAGGGAATCTGGTGTGGCAAGTCAATTATAGTGGGTTCCTGCTTTCATGCAGAAGGCTGAGAGAGGGACTTACTCTGCTGCGTGAGCATGTTTTTCCTCAGTTCACGGAATCAGATCAGGTATGACCTTCCGCGTTGGCTTGGAACGGCGCCTGCTTCGTGCTGACTCAAGAGCCAAGAGCTCGCCCTTGGCTCTTGAGGCGTGGTTTTATGTTTTGTGTTATGATCACCAGGATAGGCATAACGCAATTACCCATCTACGCGAGTCCCTTAACTCTGGGTCTCGTTCTCATGGGTGGTTCGTACTCTTCCCTAACTCACACCATGCTACTTTCGTAAAATTGGGTATCTTTCTGCAGGGATTTTTCTCCGCACGTGGACTATGCGCGTCGAGAAGGTGATGATGAAGCGATATGGCTGGAGCGTCTGTCCCAGGTGCTTCCTTATTCTACCTTGCACAAGGCTCGGTATTATGTGACATTTACTTGTTGTTTTTTTCCCCTCCTATTGTAGGTCATTGCGCACAACGCCCCAATGACCATTTTAGATATGTGGCCTACGTGGAATCCATCCATAGCGTCTCTTCCTACCGCTCAATCTTTGGTGAATCCAGATCACGATGAGCCCATCACCGTCTACAGTCCCTCACCGAGGCGCAGTGGTCCACAGTATGTCCGTCGCAAACGTAACCGGCACAGTTTCTCTCCTGTAACAATCACACCTGAAGAACCCAAGCGAAGCCTCAAGCTGAGGCGCAAGGAATTTCATGAGATAGGATCTCCAGAGGAAGCAGCTGCCGCTGACGGATTTGATCTCGAAAAAGACGAGGATTGCCAGTCGAAACTCTGCGGCGATGGTGAGGCGCTGCACGCGAGCTCAAAGCAAACTCATGCCCAAAGCAAGGAACAAGAACGAGAAGTTAAAACCCGTGACATACTCTTTTGGAGCGATGAAGACGACGATGAAGACAACGAAGAATACTGCGCCAGCCAGCGCCAGCCAGCCTCGACCTCTGCTCGCGCCTACTCAAGAAAAGAGCGATCAACCGATGCCTCCGGGAAGAAGCCACTAACTCTGCGACGAGCCACAAGCAAGACCACTTTGCCTACAACATCGCTTATTCTCCAGGAGTCCCCGCCGCCAACTCCTGCGCGCAAACGAGCCAAAGCAGCAATCCCCCGTTCTGCAAGCCTCAGCGAGAACACTCTGCCTCCGGGCTCGCAAGGAGCAGGGAGAGTTAGCAGACGTCGGAGCAACCCTGGAGGGACACCAGGGTCGCTTCGGACCCGTACTCATCAGGCAGGGAGACGGAACCCTCAAAAGAGAGACTCGCAGGACCCTAACAAGAGGACTAGTCGGCCCGAGCCCAAGGGCAGCGGCGACTCGCGTCACAAGGTGTTGGAGGGAAGGGACGAGCAGCGTATGCGCTGGATCAATCCTTTTGAGCGTATGGTCGGCGAGATAGCAATGGAGGAGGAGTTGCCGGAAAGCGAGGACCCCTACGACTTTGAGCACCACGCAAGACGACAAGAGCGAGCCTTACGTCATGAGGAAGAAGAGATGCTTAACTTCTTGGGCAAACCCGCCTCACGCGTCGGTACCAACCCTTCGGACGACGTATTTGCGTTTCGCGATGAAGATAACGATGACGACAAGCGGAGCTAGCGGATTCGTTCCGCGAGCACAACGCACTGGGGCGGGTGGAGTTGTACGCCAGACCTGTGTGGGAGCGAAAAGGAAATATGCATATCCTTTCTCTGTACCGCTTTCTGCTTTCCCAGCCCCTGGGTATCATTACCAAACCTACACAACAGCAGCAGCGGGCATCCTGCTCTTCTCTCCCCCTGTGTCGTCGGTCATCGGTACCTCTACTCTCCCGCTCTCTAGATCGCAGCAGGGAGAATGTCCGTGAGGAGACGCGCAGAGAACGCTCTTCCGGTACTGGAACCGGGAAGCAAGGTGTGGATACCCCACGCGACCAAGGTCTACTGTTGCGTGGAGGTCATCTCCCAAAACACCAAAGAGAACAGTCTTACGGTCGTCTACGTGGACAGCGCCGATGATGAGTCCGGTGGAGGGGGCAAGGAAGCTGTAATCGTGCCTCTTAACGATGTGGTGGCTCGCGTCGAGGACAACTGGCTCTCCACAGTCTCCGATCTAGTGGACCTCACTGAGCTGAGCGAGCCGACGATTCTACACCATCTACGGCAGCGCTATGCGTCCGATCTGATTTATGTACGTCACATTTCTTCTCCTTCCTCGGAGTGCGTGTGCTTAGTCTGACCTTGCCCAACCTTCTCTGTCTGTCTCGGGGTGGTTACACTGCAGACCAATGTAGGTCCCATCTTGATCAGCCTTAATCCCTACAAGACTCTGCCCCACTACTATGGCCAAGATCAGCTCCAGCGCTTCACACAGAGGAAAGCCATGACGGAAGACCATCCTCCCCACATCTATGGCGTTGCTGCAAGCGCCTACCAGAGCCTCCTCGTTGATAGTAAGGACCAATCCGTGCTAATAAGGTTGCCTCCCCATCACAAAAGGTGGTAATTGTTATTGCTCTCTGATCCTCCTGGTTTGGCGGCTGCAGCGGAGAGTCTGGGGCGGGCAAGACCGAGGCCACCAAGCTTATTCTACGTTACTTGGCTCACGCCAGCGAGGACCTTCCTAAAGCACGTCAGCGGGCGCAAACCGCCGCCCCGAACCCAAAACATGCGGGCAGCACCATCGAGAAACGGTTGCTACAGGCTTCGCCAGTACTTGAGGCATTCGGTAAGTACTCCTTCCTCAACCCCCGCCCACACGCTCAACACAAAGGCGTGGGCACACCATTTGCTCACGAGGGCTGACGTATGGGAATCATGACAGGCAACGCGAAGACAGCCCGTAATAACAACTCGTCCCGCTTCGGTAAGTTCGTGAAGATCTTCTTCGACAGCAGTGGCCGTATGCAAGGGGCCGAGATCACGAATTGTACAATGTCCCTCCTTGGCGCTCACTCACGTTCAGGTGAGCCACCTCACGATTTGCATCTGCAGATCTGTTGGAAAAGTCTCGTATATGTGCTCCCAATGAGACAGAGAGGAATTACCACGTCTTTTATCAACTCTGCGCCGGGCTTGACGACGAACGCAAGAGTAACTTGTTCCTAACTGCCCATTTCGGTATCATGATCTCACCTCGGGGTAATATATTCTGCGTCCAATAATAGAACGGTTTGGGATCACCACCGCCGACGCGTTCCGCTACTTAAACCAAGGAAGGTGTACCTCCATCGAGGGAATCAATGACGCCGGTGAGTTCCGCAACCTTGCGGTACGATAACCTCGCTGCGTCTTCAATTGAGCCATGAAAAGAGTGAGCTGTTGATTATCATTGAAGGCTGCGCTCCAAGATCTGGGCATCAACAATCAGGAGCAAGATTCTCTTTACCAGATCCTCTCGGCTATCTTGCACTTGGGCAATCTCAACGTACGTTGGCTGAGCTGACTGGATGATTCATACGAAGGCTAACAACAACGTGGGTTTTGTTTTAATACCTTACTCTTTGCAGTTTGTGAAAGCCGAAAAGCCAAAGCCAGCAAGCACGAGCACTAGCCAAGGATTAACTCTTGGCCCAGGCGCTTGCAAGTACACTCCTCCCCGTTCGTAATGCTTTCCTGAGGACGCTACTTATCATAAGCGACCGCACAGGAGCCTTGGCATAGGGGGACATGGTGGTCAGAGTGAGGGATGTGTCGTAAGCAACCGGGATGGTGCGTGTCCGTTTTAACTCTCATCCCTCTCCCCGTGTGTCCTAAAGGTTTGTTTTCTTCTTCTTCTCCAGTTCTAGAGCTCATCTCACAACTGCTGGGAACGTCAACCGACGATTTGGAGGGTGTGCTTTGTAATCGTAGCATGGGCTCGGCTGCCCGTAAATCCGTGTATACTATACCACTCACGCCAGAGGACGTACACGGCTCTCACCATACATCTGATCCAAGCACCCATTGACATTCCATAAACCCTAGGCTAGGCAGTCCTGTGATACGTTGAGTAAGGTTCTATACGAGACCATATTCGATTGGCTTGTTGCTCGCATTAACAACACTCTGGCCCCTCCGGCGATGCCCTCCCCGCGACACTTTAAGTTCATTGGGGTAAATTGCAACCGATGGCATAGGTGTGGTGGTGGTGTGCTGAAATATTTCAATGCATGCAGGTGTTGGATATTTTCGGCTTCGAGATATTTGAGTCCAATTCTTTCGAGCAGGTACTGCCCCAAGGAGTGACATAAGCTAAAGACTGTTCCATTTATTCGGGTTTGGTTATACAGCTGTGCATTAACTACGCCAACGAGAAGTTGCAGCAGTTGTTCAATATGCACATCTTCCAGCAAGAACAGGACGACTATCAAAATGAAGGAATACACTGGCTCAAGATCGATTTCAATAATAATCAGGAGTGCGTCGATCTTCTCGAAAAGGTAACAAACCCTTGTGCCCCAGCAAAACAGCCAGTTACAAAGTCGTAAGACAGGAAGCATCGCCTCATGTTTACTCTATCAGAAACCTGCAGGTGTTCTCGCCCTGCTCACTGAGGAATGTCGCTTCCCCAAGGGCACCGATCAGAGCTTCTTGGCCAAGATCAATGCGGCCAACTCCCAAAACCGCTACTTCCTTAAGCCTCGCCCAGAGAAGTACGGACCTTCAAGTGTCAGAAGCAACGCTGTTGCTTATTGGCGGTGGTTGTCGGTGCAGGGCGGCACAACACTTCAAAATAGGACACTACGCCGAGCCAGTTGAGTACTGCGTGGAGGGTATGACTACGAAAAACAAAGACCAGATGAGCTTGGACCTGGTCGTGATGTTGCAGAACAGTAGAGCCGCTTTTCTCTCCTCGCTTTTCGCCCACCATAACACTGGTAAAGCTGCCGCCAAACAGCGGCCGACTCTATCCGAAGTTTTCAAGGTACCCATACCCAACATTGTTGTCAATGATAGTTCACGAACCACACTTTGCGCGCAGACCCAGCTAGACAGTCTGGTCGCCACCCTCAACTCCACAGGTACGCGCATTACCGATATATATGGAGTGACTCCCAATCCATCTCACCGGATCTTCCCTGGGATGTGAAGGTCTTCACTTTGTGAGATGCATTAAGCCCAACAAGTCCAAAGCTGCCTCCGTCTTCGAACCGATAGATGCTGTGCGCCAATTGCGGTATGGCTACGCCTGGAAAGCTCCCCAAGGACAAACGCCACTCACTGCATGAACTGTTCAGTTGCGCTGGAGTGATTGAGTGCGTACGAATCCGACGTGACGGATACCCTATCCGCTTCACCTTTCAACAATTCTACCGCCGGTGTGCATTCGTTCAGCTCCGCGGGTTTGTGCTCAGCTGATGCAATCGCTCTGTTTTGTTATGCAGGTACAAGCTATTGCTTAAGGACCAGGTGCACGCCATCACGACCCAAGAAGCGGACTTAAGCCCCGACGACGCAGCAGCATTAAATCTTTACAGCCTTGGATGTCAGGCAAGTACCCGCAAGCACCGATCAGCCTTTGCTCCTACGAGTATATTTATGATGTTTGGGTGACTGCAGGCGTTGGTGGAGTTTTTACACAAGCAGACACACATTTGTTTCGACGGTGTGCAAATGGGTAAGACCAAGATCTTCCTTGGTTCGGCTGAGGTAAGCCTCTCTGAATTCCTTCCGTACGCAAGTGTCTCATTTCATGGCCCACAGTACATTCATCTCAATGCACTTCGTGAAGTCGAGCTTCACCAAGTTGCTATTACCATCCAGACCCGGTGCGTGCTCCAACACTGCTGGCCTGGCTGCCCTCCCCGGCTTCAATGCGTAACTAATTCTTTCCCTTCAGTTGGCGGTCCTACCTCCCTCGCCGCTTATTCAAACGCAAAGTTAAGGCAGCCATCACCCTTCAGGTAAGGATTCCATCACTGCCTTCCTTAACTTGATTGACGCCTGCTCTAGGCAAAGTTCCGCATGCATCTGGCACGTAAGCGATACCTAATGATGGTCGAGACCAAGCGCAAGGAACAGGAGGAGCTGCGCCGTAAGCAGGAACAAGATGAGATCGCAGCAAAGAAGGTCCAAGAAGTCCAGCAGAGCAAGCTCCAAGAGGATCTTGCCCTTGCTCGTCGGAAGCAAAGCGAGTATCAGGCTCGCAAGGGCGATGAAGAACAGCAAAAACGCGCTCTGGAGGAGGAGCGGCGCCGACACAAGAGAGAGGAGGACGAACGGAAGACAACGGAGCTCCTTCAGGCCGGTACTCTTCGCGATAAGGGTACGCATGAGGAAATGGGATTCATTGGTGACTCCTAAATGGCTACTCATCTCTGCCGCACGAAGCAGATGGCGAGCGGTCACAACAACAAAGTAGACGTGGTTTCTCTATCAGACAAACTCTGCGCAAGATGAACGCTCTCAAGCGTACTCCCTCATTCGCCAACCTGGACGCCTACATTTCCGTGCCCCTCTCTGCTGTTTCCCCGCCATGGTTCATCCCCAAGAGCCTTGGGCCTCCTCCCGGTACCCCTCCGGTCTTATTCACAACGAGAAAAAGCTCAATTGGGGCTGACAGGGGCGCTCGTTGCGCTGCAGACGTGGAGTTCAAGAGTCGAACGGGTTTTACCCTGTTTATTGATGGCGCTCGTTTTTTGCCGCTCAAGTGTACGGCTACTGTTGTCCTCGCCCAACTCTATCGCAGTTCCGGCAAGAAGATGGGCCCCGAGATGAAGGCCTTCGCTAATGTCAATTCCTCTGTTTACCACCCGACCTACTCTGTGCGTTTTGCTAAGTAGCTGGGATGCGAACATTTTGGCTGATGCATGAATGCGCAGTTCAATCAAACTATCAGGATGCGCGTCTGTGACGCCACCCTCACCCTGGTAGCAAAGGTATTGACGCTGGAGAAGGACACAAGAGAGCAAAAGGTTGTTGGCTACGCTTTGTTTAACATCTTTGCTCTGGCCAAGTCCCGAGATCAGCCGGGCGACCCCGCTGGAAGCTACCCCGAGGTACCCATTTATCTGCCTCCTTGCCCAGGTGGTGTGGTGCACACTGAATTTCTATCCACGTTGGCTCTGTGGTTCTGTGGCTACTCAGGTGGTTCTCAATCAGGGAGCCTTTCAGCTATCCTTGAAGGCTACTGCACCTTCTTCTGGGGTTGGTGTTCGCAGAGATATGCTTCAACAGGCTCCCTCACTTCCCTGCGCCTCGCTCCTTGTCCGCCTTGCGCCAGCTCATTCAGGTACCCAACCCCCTCTCTACCTGAGTCACCTAACTTACCGTAAGTTGGAACAGAGAGTCCCAGTGGGGTACTAGGAGTACCGCCAGCGTACGAGACAGGGACGTACGATTCCACGCTGTGTACGTTCGACGAGAACAAAGCCAAGGCGTGGGGCCAACAATCCAACCTTGCCATCCGCGGTGCGTTCTCTCTCCACGGGCGCTGAGGTGCTGAAGGCTAACTGCAAGAGGGAACCAGACCTATTCACCGACATCTGCGACAGCGGGCGGGTGGTGAAGGAGGCAAGAAAGGGAGGAGGGCCCACCACAGACGCATGGATGGATGCCGTCTTCTCCAATCGCGCTGAAGGCAGCACCCGACCGCTTCGTGCGTTCCTCGATCCGTGAATGGCGTGCTCTTCTCTTCGCTAGAACGCGCGTTATTTGCTCTGTGTCAGACTGTAGCTGGCAAAAAAAAGCTGGAAAAAAGGCAGTGGCAGATAGAGACAGACAAACTCTTGGTGTTGTCTTTTTCTTAGCGTTACTGGAAATAGGGCTCCTCTTTCTCAATCTGAATCGTGAGATGTTTCACGAAGCTGGAAAACAGAGTCATGACCTTGGCTAATACGAGCTGCTCATCTGTATCTTGCTTTACCCTCAAGAAGAAGCTTCCAACGTATTCGTCTGTATCCAGCCATACGTGAGTGAGTGAGCATTGGCCAAACGGCGGGGGAAGTACTGGGAGCTAGAGCCCAGAAGTGCTCTTTGCGACATTCGAGAACCCCTTCATAGGTGGATGCCTGCTCACCACTCGAACGTTAGCTAATTGATGAAGCTAGCGTAGCAAGATGTGCATACCTCGGACAGGCTTTTGCCCAGACGATCTTTAATGATGTTGGGAGTGGTTTGGAGCAGCACTTTGCCAGTATGGCGTGCGAATGGCGTGGCTACAGTCATCAAAATGCAGGCCGAGAACACAGCTACAAGAATGTCGGCCATCATGAAGCCCCTGCACACATCGGACCTTGAGCAGATCGCCTGTGAGGTCGACAAAAGGCATTGAAATTACCACGTAACAAGGTAGGGGACAACGAGCGTCGCAGCAGTCACCGCAATGGTGCTCATTACCACCCACGACTGGTCCTCTGCTTCTGTCGGCGATTCTGTACTCACGGATACGGTGAGTGGCAACAAAAATAATTATTCCGTGCCTTGGGTACGAAAGCAAATTACCTAGGGCGGTCAACCGGCGCAGAGGCTGGAATGAGAGGTGGCACACGAGATTGAGGACAGCGCTTACCAACGCTGCCGCAGTTACCTCCCATCTAGATCAGATTCGCGAATCTGTGCCTAAGTACTGGTTGTCCTTCTTCCTCACCAATCAGGAGATGGAACATACGTGGAAAGGTCGTGTGGTGCCTCAGCCTCCACAAGTAGATGCTCCGCGGCCTCAAAGAAGATGAACAGAGAGGCGAAGCAGATGCTTGCGCTGGCCACGAACCCCGCCACCACTTCGAATCTCTGATACCTGGATCCCAAGGGTCACGGAGACGTGTATAACAACAAGTGCGGGGTGCCGCACGGGGCAGCGCGTTCCCGTACCCGTACGAATACGCCGACGAGGGCGCGAGGCGCGAACAGAGCATCGCCACGACAGTGAGGCCCACGCACACCGCATGAAAGACGGTGTGAAAGCTCAACGCCAGCAGCGCTGTGGCATGCCCACCCCCCCAATACACCCAAGTCAGAAGTTGAGTTCACAACAAGACACACCAGTGTGAAGAGGGTTGGGGGAGGGTAAGGGGCGTGCCCAGAGAGTGGGAGAGGTAGGCGTGGAGGAACTGCAACAGGGCAAACCCCGCGAATACGGCGAGGAACACCACGACCCGCCGCGACTCCCGCTGCACGAGCAGTCCCCGCCACACCGCCCGCCCCCGCCACTCGCTATCGCCGTACTCTTGTTGTTGTTGTTGGTGGTGGTGGTGGGCGTGGGCATGGTCATGGTAGTCGTGGTGGTGGTCGTGGTCATGATAGTCGTGGTGGTGGTGGTGGTGGTGGTGGTGGGGCAGGGCGGGCGTGTAGCCTACCGCCCCTCCGCCACCAAAGGAGTCGTCTTCCATGCAATTGGGGAAAACCTGTTTTCTGTTTTCGAACAAGAAATATTTACCCCCTTTTTCTATTGTTTGAAACAAAATATTTGTCATTTCGGCAAATACAAAACCATTTCGGAATGTTGGGCATACCAAGCATGCCGTACTGCTCCGCACCAATCGCAATATTTGGAATTCTTGCGGGAAAGGTAACCACCACACACCACCATTGTCAAACCAGCATAGACACGACTTCCTCCTCCACACCACCATCACCATCACACCACACACCATGGCGGCAACGGCGGATATCGGGCTGGTGGGTCTGGCAGTCATGGGCGAGAACCTCGTACTCAACATGCTCAACCACGGCTTCACTGTGGCTGTCTACAACCGCACCACCTCCAAGGTCAGTACGACAACTCACTCGAAACCCCCTCCCCTAGTACTCCTCTCTGCGACGTCGCCCCCACTTAAGTGGACGTCGAGGAGCTACCCACCCCTCCCCCCCACGCACACGGAGTTTTTGGGTGGGTGTTTCTTCTTCTTTTTCACACGTCCCTTATGGCCTCCTCCTCCTCCTCCTACACGCGCGCGTATGTGCGTGTGCATGTGTGTGCAACAGGAAGCTTTGGGTTTTGTTTCTAGTTTGAGTAGAAATATTCACTGGCCACGTGTTTTGTCTTTGACAAAACCATGTTTATTTTTATTTTTATTTTTACGTGTGTATTTCTTCTTCTGTACTGGCTTCCCCCCATGTGGGGGTTGTCCTGTGATACCACTGCTCGTGTGGTAGTGGCTGAACGCGGACGGGGCATGGGGGTGTGCGGTGTGGGGTGTGGATGACATGGCAGGTGGACAACTTTGTGAACGGACGAGCTGCCGGCAAGAGCATCGTGGGCTGCCACAGCCTGGAGGAACTCGTGAAGAGCATCAAGCGGCCGCGCAAAGTCATGCTGATGGTGATGGCAGGCGAGGTAGTGGATCTGTTCATCAATTCCCTCGTGCCTCTCCTGGAGGAGGGCGACATCATCATTGACGGCGGCAATTCTCACTTCCCCGACTCGAACCGACGCACCCGCGATCTTGAAGCTCGCGGTATCCATTTCATTGGCACCGGTGTGTCAGGCGGTGAGGAGGGTGCTCTCCTCGGACCTTCCATCATGCCGGGTGGTTCAGCTAGTGCCTGGCCCTCTGTGAAGCCGATCTTCCAGGCGATCGCTGCCCGAGTTGAAGACGGCTCGCCATGCTGCGACTGGGTGGGTGCTGGCGGTGCTGGCCACTTCGTGAAGATGGTGCACAACGGTATCGAATACGGTGACATGCAGCTCATCTGCGAAGTCTAC
>CDEZ01019840.1:0-18446 GCA_000826365.1 Acanthamoeba royreba
GGCTCCGCTAAAGATGTCTGTAAAGAAGTTGTTGAGATCATTCATCTCTCGTCGCTTCCGATCACGTTCGCCTGGCTTCTTTACCTCGTCCTTGCCTTCACTTCTGTGATTCACTAAGTGTTAACTGACAGTGCGCAGCATGCGCTGGACTCGAGTTTACCTGGATTCTTCCTTCTTCTCTGCCTGCGCCGTGCCCACCCGTTCCTCGCCTTTCTTCTCGTCCGCTTCACTGATCTGTTGATGAGCATTCACAGTCGTACAGCCATGATCAGTGTCTCGCGCGCTTTCTGATGGCGAGGTCGTCGTGGGACTGCTTCTGCTGCTAGACTTGGGCGCAGGAGGCTTCGCTCCACCATGGTACTGGCGCTGGTGCTTGTCTTGCGCGCCATCGTCACTCGGCGACAGAAGGAAGCGTTCCGGATGATCGAGAATGTGCTGCAAGCAGCGATCCGGGTCACCACCGACGGCGTTGATGACGTCAGCCAGCTGCTTGTCGCTCAGGTTAGGGAACACCTCCCGTATCGTCTCGCCCTATTTGCGGTTTAATTATTTTCATCACTATATATTTTACACTTCTTACTTTATCAATAATATCAAATTAATAATTTATTAATATATGAGATTATTATTATTATTATTATTATTATTATTATTATTATTATTGATTATTTATTATTGATTATTGATTATTAGTTTTGTTTAGGAAAGAATAGAAAAAGGTAGCGTACCAGTGAACGTCTGTGTGCAGGGCTGAGGAAGGAGGGTGGTGGGTGGTAGTCCATCTTTGATCCCAGAAAGATGAAATGATGGCAATGACGTTCTCGTTGAAAACACGGCAACGAAATCAAAACGAAAGATTCTCAGAAAAAATTGGACTTTTCGAAAACATTAAAGTGTTTCATTTAGATCGAAATATTTCCCAAATTGTTCTGGGCAGCATGTCCCGTCATTTCCGGAAAGCGAGAATCCTTGGCATATCATATATTCTTAAAATGGAAAAAAAGCCTATTGCCAAAAAAACCCAACCTGCAGCTCCAAAGAAGAACGTTACGGTCCACTTGCTCGTCAACAAGCCACCCTCCGTCACCTTCGCCGAAGATTAGAAACCACAGCTTCCACTGCCCATACACAAACACGCAGGAGCGGACGAGCGTGGTGTACAAGAGGCGTCTCCGGCATAGGAAGGAAGCTGGCCTCGCCGCTGTATCGAGATCCATCAATTCATCCATTCCTCCATTCGGAATAGGCAACATCTAGAGACGAAGAATGTCGGGTATATATAGCGCCACAGGCGAGAAGAGGGTGGCGAAGGATTCGATCGATGAGCTGGACAATCTTCTCAGCGATCTGGATCTGCGCCAGCGGGAGCTCCAGGTCAAGAAGTCGCAGCGCAAGGATACCGGAGGCTCCCGGCGTGCCCTAATGTTACGTCGTGGAGCATCGAGCATCGAGATGTTGCCAGTAGCGTACGTCTCATCTCCTTTTGTTGAAGTCCAGAGGCACTCGCAGAAAGGCTAGCTTTGGTTCCGCCCGTTGACAACGCCTGTCCTCTGCAGGGTCTCCACTTCACCTGGCACGTCTGGCACCGCAATGATGGATTCTATGCTGAGTGCACTCAACCTAGACAAGGAGGATGCTGAGACCTCCCCTAAGACGGTACGGTTATGCGTGGATGAGATGGTCTGTTCATCGTGCTTACCTTGCCGTGGTTGCGATCACTGCAGGAAGTGAGGCTCTTCCCTCCCGTTCGTCGCGGCTCAGGGTCTTCTATCACACTAAGGACTCCATCTTCGAGCTCGGCTTCCTCATCACAATCCACCACGCCAGTCTCCTCACCTAAAAGTACAAGACTGAAGGAAGGCAATGCTGGAGAGCGAAGGTACGCCGCTGTTTGAAGGAAAGTATTATTTTTAGACGTGCACTAAGAGCAATCGGCAAGCAGCACTGTACCTAAGCCGATGACGTCATCAGGGTCTCTTCGCCGAGTCACCAAGAAGGTACTGCCAGATATTGTCATCACAGATGTAAGACCTGTCTCATCGTGTCGCGAAACGCTTGCGTGCATAGATCACAGTCATCAAGACGGCCAAGTGGCGTCTGACGAGCGCGATGAGAGAACTGCAAAACGTTGTTACCCCACGCACATCCATTCAGCTCAAGAACGCTGAACAGCTCAATTGTGCGTACATCTCTCACTGCGTGTCAAAGGGTTGGCGCCGCAGGAGTGTACCTTACACATCATATCTTGGCTTTAGTGGGCGTAACACAGGTCGCAACGGGTCTCCGTACAGCGCTCTTCGAAGCCGATCATGTGACATTTGCATGCTGCCTCCATACTATCTGCAAAGTGGCGATAGCCGTGTACAAACAGGTAAAGGTTTCTGCAAGTGTCAACAAGTGAGATTCAACTCTGATGACGACGATGATGGTGCTTCAGGCTTTACCTCAGCAATACCGAGTGTCACTTGTCTATGAGACGAGAGATGCTGTACAGGCGGCGCTTGATCTGATGGTGTTGCTGATAACCGCCGAGGAGGAATATACACGAATGGTGGCGATTCCTCCTTTTGTTGAACCGGATCAAGATACGATGATCATGGCATTACTCCACGGGCAAGGCATACTTGCTGCGCCCGCTATCGTGAAGGTGGAAGCACACGTCGAGCGCCTGGTACGCGTCATAGGGGAGGGCCTCAAGTCTTTGCCGCAGACTTCGATCCACAACGGCACCTCGCATGATAGTGTACATCATCACATGGCCTGCTATCTCGGCATTGAAGGCCTTTATAGCCAGCAACAGCGAGTTGCGGAAGTGATGGTAACGCATCCACCAACCGACCACGATAGCGCCATTTCGCCCGAGGCAGCACAGGAGATCAGCGATGTCACGAAGCGAGTTGTGGCGATAACGAAGGGCCTTATCGAAATGCTACGGGTTGAAGATGAGCCACATCAGACCATCATACGGTACGCCTTACCCTGTGGCTTTGACGTGAGGATCATACAGGTGTGTTAACACCGTTCTGATCGAGCAGAAGAATGAAGGGAGAGATACTGAATAAACTCAAGGTCTTCGCTGATGTCGCCGTCCGATTCAAGAGCCTCGCTGATCCAACGACGGAGAGTCAAGATTCACCAGCGCATCTGCATGCGATGCTGGTTAGTACCCTCGATGGTCTTCTTTACGAGATCTACGAGGCTCGTGACTATATGCTTGACGCCGACGTGCCTCCGGATCCATTGATGGGGGATGGTTCGAGCCTGCATCGTTCGTTGTCGTTCGATGCCGCAGACGAGGTGCAGCGGCAACCTGAGGCTCGTGAGCTCACCACGATTCTGGCAGACCACATGCGCAAGCTCTCCGCTTACTTCGGACACACGGTGGCCATCATCACCTCGCCTGAGGTGCTGCATCCCAGTTCTAATGATTCTGATGCGGAGCAACACTCACTCAGCCGACATTTAACAGAAAGCAGCTCTCTGGGCAGACGGGCCAGGGGCGTTCCGATCGCACCTCTGCAGCGTGGCGCAGTTCACCATCATGCTCGCGCGCAAGCTTAGCAGCGCCAGCGATCCCGCGTTCCAGAAAGTCATCACAGGCCACACCGAACGATTGATCCGTACTGGATTCCATTTCCAGGCCCTGCTCATGCAGATCTACGAGCGGCATATCAAAAGCGTAAGTACCGTAAACAAGGGCAGCCAGTCACCTGGCTCGATAGTTACGGTCACGCACGACAGCACGGAGACGTGGATTCAACAGATGAATGACCAGATGCGGCAACTCTCTAAGGAGCTCAAGTTTGAAATTGGCCACATTCTCGCCACCCTGAAGACAAACAAGAATGATCAGTCTACACGTACGTGCAGTGTCATCGCACATGAACGGAAGCGGGCTAACGCGCAGCTGATTGTTGCTGATATGCAGCTGCAACGAGAGTAAGGAGAACTAGTACCTACGCAACCCTACCTGTTGGCACGCCGTCTCCAATGTATGGATCAGCGCCGTCATCAGCGACTGGCCCGATGCCTGCCGTACCATCTCAGTCGGACATAAAAGTGAAAGAGTTGCAGGTGAGGAGCACCTCAGGTCCTTACCTAATTGCTGTTCCTTACGTTGCTGGTGCGTTGATGGCAGGTTGCCATAAGAGGAATCGTGGATACCATGCGTCAGATGTTGGACATATGTAAAGAAGAGATCGAGTACCCAAACATGCCAAAAGAAGGGCGGGAGGAAGCCTTGATCAATGGCTATGTCAAGAAGTTAGCGGAACATCTCTCTTGCCTGGTCGCCCCGATCACCGATATCGAAGAGAAGCGAGATCTGCTGCGCCAGGCACTCACTGTTGAGGAGACCGTGAGAGCATTCCGAAGGGAAAAGACACGACGGGAACTGTCGCCGGTGGCCGAGGAGCAGCAGTATCACAACGTCGTGATCCCCACCATCCACCGATTCCTCACTGCCGCCAAGAGAAGCTACGGCGATCTGCGCAAGGCTGCAGGAGTGTAATGAACCAATTTTGATGAAACTTAACTGTACCTATCTCATTCATTACTGGATAGGAATGATGTGGTATTATATCCGAAGCGGAAACAAGGGTTACTGGCGTAGTAGCTCCGTATGGTGGACGCGGACCTGATCGCCTTTCTCCTCAGCTGTCCTTGATACTACCTTTCCTATCACCCGCGCGTCTTCTCCTACGATGTGTGAGGCGCAAAGGTGTAGCTAAGGAGTTGAGCAACAAGCACGTACCATTGCCGAGTAAAGCCTGCCGGACAGAGTCAACGTGTTCGCTCGCCACAATCAGTACCATACCAATGCCCACATTCAACGTTCTAGAAGAGATCGAGGTTAGCGTAAGTGAAGTGCGGCCATTCAGTGGACATAGCGAAGCACCGTAGCATTTCCTGAGGCTGGAGATTGCCTAGGCCTGCAAGCCACTTGAAGACAGGCGGTACGGTCCACATCGCGAGGTCCAACTCGACGGCAATGTGCGGTCTAAGCACGCGAGGGATGTTTTCGAGCAAACCTCCGCCTGCCAGGTAAGATATGTGATGAGCTTATGTAACACTTAATGCAAATGATAATCGAGTTCGCGCACCTGTGATATGGGCCGCAGCCTTGATCTTGCGTGCCTTCATGAGTGGTAACACCGACTTGACATAGATACGCGTGGGCTCGAGCAAAGCATGGGACAACTGGTCATGCTTGGAGGGGAAGGGAGGCTGCAGGTTAAGATAGAAGTTAGATATAGTTCTTCGTAGCGGTGAGGAGTCGTGCCTTTGCGGTGACATCGATAGCGTTGAGTTTGATGATGTGCCTCACTAATGAGAAGCCGTTTGAGTGAAGACCAGAAGAAGCTAGTCCGATGACGACGTCCCCGTCCCTGCACACGTGCTCACATCTATTAGGTTACTTCCCTTCGAATGAGAGGTTGAGCTGCAAAACCTGATGTCATCCATCGTGGGAAGTACAGCATCGCGCTCGACCGCACCGACTGCAAATCCAGCCAGGTCGTACTCACCTAACGGCAGGTTTAATAAGTCCGGCACACATCAAGACTGGGGTGTTGCCAAGATATGAGCCATACCAGGAGGATACATGCCAGGCATCTCGGCTGTCTCACCACCAACAAGCGCACAGCCAGCCAGAACGCAGCCATCTGCAATACCCTTGATGACTTGAGCGGCCTCGTCGACGGCCAAAGCGCCCGTAGCGAAGTAATCCAAAAAGAAGAGAGGCTCAGCTCCTGTTATCAGATACGAGAGTGAGCAGCGTCTTCCGTGAAAGAAAAAAACGCCTTGGCGAACCTCGTGTTAGAATGTCATTGACACACATGGCTACGAGATCTTGCCCAAGAGTATCGTGCTTCTTCACATCTTGTGCAATCTGCGGGGCACACGTCTATCAGCATACATTCACACTCAGCTCGAGAAGTGGACATACCTTCAGCTTGGTACCGACGCCATCGGTCCCGCTAACGAGAAGAGGGTCCTTGTAGCCTGCAGCTTGTAAATCAAAGACTCCACCGAATCCTCCTGCACAAACAAAAGTAGTTAAGTTCGCTTGTAGAAATCGATCGCGATGAAGGGTTAACTACTGACCGATCTTGGCTGTGGTGCCAGCGCGGGCCGTGGCCTTTGTGAAGGGCTTGATTCTCTCTACCAGCGCGTTTCCGGCATCAATATCCACTCCGGCGCTCCGGTAGGTCACCTAACTCACCCTCGCTCAGTTCATGATGGCTTGTCATGAGAGAATGGGGGAGTGCGTACGGATCCGGACTCTCCTTCGTTGGCTACCTTTGCGCGAAGTTCTCGTCTCTTCTTACGTGAGAGCTCCTCCACTTTGTACTGTTGCTTCAGTGTCTGCTGGAAGAGCTGGATGGCCTCGATCAACGCAATTCCCTCTGTTCATTTTTCAAATCGTCAGCTTTAATGTTCCCCATGGTGCTCTCAAGAGCTAGCGGAGACATGTACCGAGATGCTGCACTTTAGCTTTCAAGGTATCGCTAGTCTCTCCATCGTCAACCGTGCATCTCTTTTGCACGATAATGGGCCCTGCGTCGACCTCCTCTGTCACGATGTGAACAGTACATCCGGTCCACTTGGCGCCGCTCTCGATGACGGCTTTATGAACATCGAGGTCCATTCCACCAGCAAAGTCTGGCAGAAGAGATGGGTGCACATTGTAGATGCGTCCTTTGTAGTGCTGGACAAACCTATCCGTGACGATTCGCATATAGCCAATCATGAGGATTAGGTCGACGTCAGCACGATCTAGCGCATCAATCACTTCGATATCGAACTCTTCGCGCTGCTTAAGCTGGCCCTCAGGAGTACGCGGGTTGATGAAGAGACTCGGAAGACCATGATTCTTGGCCCGTTCGAGGATGTAAGCGTCGGGCTTGTTGCTGACGACAAGTTTGATCTCTGTCCATATAAAAGGAGGTTTGAGTGGCTTGACCAGTGAGTGGAGAGCCTCTCAGCGCTCCTACCTGCATTGAGCTCCTGCCGAGCGATGGCATCAATGATGGCCTGCATATCTGTGCCTCGGGTCGAGCCTAATACCGCCAGGTGCACAGCTGTAACTGTATTAGCACATCATGACATGTGTTCTGGTAAGGTGACTGTGCATACGTGTGTTGTGGAGGAGAAAGTTCCCAATATCGCAGCGATAATGTATTCCATCGAAATGAATCTTCTCGATCGCAGCGTACGCATGCTCGATCGCCTGCACCACAGTCAGAAAAACACACTCGCTAATACGGGAATGATGTTCGAGAGAACCTTTGCCGGGATGCTGTTAACTGCGGTTACGGCGAGGACACGACCACCACTGGTCACCAGCTGACCATCCGTGATCTTGGTTCCGGCATGAAAGACATGTACTCCGCCCTAGGGTTGGACGTCAGAGAAAAGTACAACAGATAGTGCGAGGGTGAGTTACCTGATGAATGGAAGGAAGCCCAGATATCGGCTTGTTAACAGGATACTTGTCGGGATAGCCGCCCGAGGCAGCAACGACAGTCACTGCAGATTGGGAGCTGGCCCACTCTACATTAACTTCATGCAGTCGCCCTGTCAAGGGAGAGAGGTGAGCCAAAGCATTCCTCATCACCATACAAGCGCGGTTCAGCTTACCTTGAGCTCCGGCCAACATGATTTCGAAGAGGTCCGACTTCAGCAAGGGAAGGATGACCTGGGTCTCGGGATCGCCGAAACGGCAGTTGTATTCGAGCACGCGTGGACCATTCTTGGTAAGCATCAAACCTGAAATCCACCTTAGAATAAGAGACACTTCGGGACCCTCATGGTGCGTACCAGCAAAGAGAACACCCACGAACGGCACGCCATCTTTCTTCATTCCCTCAAGTGCAGCTTGCAGAATTGTTTCCGTCCATTCTTTGGCCATCTGTGGGGAAACAGCGGGAGTTGGAGCGAAGGCTCCCATGCCTCCAGTGTTAAGGCCCTTGTCCTGATTATTATCGTCAGATTAAACTCTCGTCTGCTTTCTTCGAGTGGGCCAAGTAAGATAGGGAAGCGCACTCCATCAAGTGCTCGCTTATGGTCTTGTGCTGCGGGCATCGGCACCACAGTGTTACCTGCCATCTTCAAGTCAGCACTAATGTGTGAGGGTTCTCAGAGAAAAAATTCATATAGGACTGACCATCACAGAATCCCAAGAAGGACACTTCCGGGCCAGAGAGCAGTTCCTCCAGCACAACCTGGCTGCCGGCGTCACCAAAAACCTTATCTACCTGTTCCCTCAGGAGCATGTGAGGACATTAGGATGTACTCGGGTAAAGGTAGATACGCACCATGATCTCCCGTACGGCTTTCTTTGCCTCCTCTTTGTCCTTAGGCACGATCACACCTTTACCTGAAGCGAGCGACGTCAGGATTGAAGTACCGCGGCGTTGCCAGTACATTCCTCAATCTTACCTGCTGCAAGACCTGATGCCTTGACCACAAGTGGACTTGGAGAATCATCGATGTACTTGAGAGCCTTTTCCGCATCATCAAACACTTGATACGCAGCAGTGGGGATGTTGTGACGATGCATGAAGTCCTTTGCAAACGCCTTGGACGCCTCGATCTGAGCAGCGGCCTTGGTAGGTCCGAAGCAGGCCACTCCCGCCTTGTGCAACTCATCTGTAATGTTCAACAGATCATCATTATCAAGCTCTTCAATGCTGCCCGCTAGATTGCTTGTATCATCCATCTAGTGCCCTGTAATAAAAGGTACCCGTCAATCCGGCAGCTAGCGGAGCCTCCGGGCCCACCACCACGAGGCTGGCCTGCTTCTCCCGGACAAAGGATATGATGGCCTCGTTCGTGGAGACGTTCGCCACGTTGTGAACCGACACAGGGCGTCTTTCCTTTGCCAGCTGCTTCCCCAGCTCTTCCGTCCCTACAACACCACAGAATGCAGATATCGGAGTTAAACTGGCAAGTTTCATTTTATTTTTAAATGTTAATTCCGATATCGAATATTTTTATTCTATTTCAAATAAAATGAAAATAGAATAGTAAATAATAAAAAAGAATAAAGAAAAGACGCACCGCCATTGCCGGGAAGAACGTAGATGTGGGCTACTTGAGGGCTCTGACTGAGCTTCCACACGAGGGCGTGTTCACGGCCACCGCTGCCGACTACCACCACCACTGATCCAGTTGCCATATATTTCTATGTTCCTCTACAAATTAAATGATTTTAATCAATTAATCAATTGCCGTAAAAGAAAGATCGGAGACGATGGAGCGGAACAGCCACTCGATCTTTGTCTTTTGAAAAAGATGGAGACCGCGTAGCGACTCTGCGTACCTGGCCTTGAACTCTCTTCCACTACACGGGGGTCGGTGGGCAGTAGTATAGTCCTACGCGCAAGTCCGGCGGTGCCCGTACCACGGGTTTGCAGCAGATCAAGCGGGCTGTGAGGATCTCGTGCTTCAAATTCTTGTGGCATATCGTGAATTATGTGAGTTTTCGACTAAAATTCGTGTTTCGAAACAAATTCAAATTTTGGAAACTGTTTTGATTTTGCTCACTTCCGCACGAGATCGCGCATTTCAATAAATAACAACATGTTGCTTTCAATTTGTCTGCTTGTCACGTCGTGGTGGTAGATACACTGCAAGAAGCCAGCTTGAGCCATAGGTAAGACCGATCACTGTACAAATCAGGACCACCTGCACTCACACAAAAATCTTTAGCCAAGGCAACTAAGGTGCTTCTTGGGAATGGGGCACGCACGATCTGGAGATGAAAGGGGATAGCCTTGGCGATGTAGTCGACCCGCAGTACGCTCACCAAACAGTACTACAGCAACTTACATGTAAGCGCAATACGCTAACAATCCAGTACGAGCCACCGTACCTCCCAGGCCGTATGTAGAAGGAAGGCAAAGAAGAGAATCCGCGGCGAGAGGAAGTTCGGCTCGTTGTTGCCGACTTCATCCTCAGACCTTCTCCCTACGTTCTCATCACCATCTTGTGCTGTCGGTGTAGGAAAGAAGTGCTTCCAAAACTGAATGGCGAGCCACAGCACATACCAATTGCTCAGTCTGTTCACACAGGTACAGGAAGGTCCATCAATCAATGATTCAAGCCCGCCACTCATCAGTCCCCAGGAGATACACATACGCGAATCCTGCTCTCTGGAAGCGAGTGGAGTAAGTGATAAGAGCCGGCGAGAGAAAGATCCACTTCCACTTAGTGCCGGGAACGGAGAAGCGCGTGAATAACTGCGCTCACAAGCATGTTAGCTCCACGTGTGCATCGCTATGGGCAAGGGAGACGGCGTACAAGTGAGAACACTACAAAGCCTATCAGGAAAAGGTTAGTTCGACGTTTGGCGAAGAAGCCCTGACTTGAGATCTTTCTCTCCTTCTCAAAGAGAAGGTACATGTGCCCGAAAATGTAGTAGGCCGATGAGGAGATGAACACCAGGCAATAGATTCCGTACTCCTTGTTGATATCCACCGAGTAGATCCCCAGGATAGGTGCCGCAAGCGGAATAACGTTGGGATGCAGAACGTCCAGGCCGGCCAGGAAGGTGATATGGCCGGCTACGATAGCCACAAGACAAATAGCCATCGTATTCAGATATCCCTGGAGGCGGAGACAGCCACTGCCTGTCTTGTCAACCACAAGCTGCAGGGAGCAGGCATCGGGTAGCTGGCGTTTCTCTTCAGGAGTACTTCCATTAGGGGCCAGCAGATCAGACGACGAAGTGTCCTCATCCTTTTCTTTATCCTTATCCTTGGTTGCAGCTGTGTAGTTATTGTTGCGAACGGCGCGAGACCAGCCGAAGAAGTTGGGCAGGATCGGAACCGAGAAAGAGAACTTTGTGGAGAAGCCGATGTAGGCCGTGAGGAATGGCGCGTAGTAGAGGAGTATCACGCCAGTGCAGATCACTCGAGAATTGAAGTAGAGATTGGCCCATGTGGCGAGACATATCGGAATGACCGTGGAGGCCATGAGGAATTGGAGAGGGTTGTTATGCCCGCCAGCTCGCTTGAATCGCGCTACCAGCTTGAGGATCATAATCAGGATGCGATCCTGTTCCCCACCGGCTCGCTGAGGTCGGTTGAGAGATCTATACAGCATGACGACTGTAGGAATCGAAACTGCGATAGCAATCAAGCTTCCTTCTAAAAGCCCTAAGTCAAGTCGTTAGTTTTGAACCGGAGTGATGGCAAGAAGGGCAGGGTTACCCAGCCATAACCAGAGCACAAGCACAGGAGTAGCGGCCACGGTGATGACCATTGTGAGTACTGCCACGAACGAGAGATTCTGGAGTGTATTGTAGCTGTCCAAGTCAAGCCCGTCTACTGGAAACGGTTTTAAGAATCGCTTATGTTCGCTGCAGTGGTTCGCTGTACCTGATCGAGGAGCTGAGGAGAATCGATCGATGCTGTAACAGTGGTGAATGACTCGAAAGAGAGGAAGGTAGGTAGCCCAAAGGAAGAACAATAACGGAAACACCACGAAGTAGTTCCCTCCGCTCGAACCGAGGGCCTATGAGGTAGGTACATCTGTCAGCGCAAGTCACATTCACCCAAGAAAGTCGGCTTACGCACCTTGTACAACATGCTCCCGTAATCATCCAGCGTGAGTCCCACGGGAGAGAGCTCCCTGTTCCAAAGCATCACAACAACCACGGGAATCGACGCAACACAGGCCAATACCAGCAGCGTGACGTATCTTACTGTGCATGTTGTACATACAGCGTTGAGCAAGCAGCTGCCACATCATAACGATATGATGGCTGATTCTAGTGTACCAAACTTGTGCAACAGAAGCGACCACATGCTCGCACTGCCGATGGCGTTGGCACTGCTTTTGTTGTTCGTGGGCTTCTTGGGTCGCTTGTGTTCGATCGACATGTACGCGCCAGCACCTGCGATGAAGAAGAACAGCCCGTAGCTCGATGCCATCACCAAGCCCACCACCACATCCAGCCATTTCTGTAGACATTTGTGTAAGTCTGTTGTTTTCAATAAATAAATAAATAAAAGGAAAATCTTCGATGATTATTAAAATAATAAAAAATAAAATGATAAAATAGTTGAAATACCAAAAAGGAACGTAGGGCGGAAGCGTTGGTTGCGGGGGAGAGGAGGAGCCAGAGTGGGCGAGGCAGGAAGAAGCGGAGGCAGTGTGCCACCACCCAGCCCCACACCGCCTGCCCGCGCAGGCCGTCAAGCCAGCCCACCTCGGCGGCCAGCTCCGCCTCCGCCCCGCCACCGCCGCAGTCGTCACCATCATCATCATCATCACCATGGTCATGGTTGTAGGCGCGGCCGCGCAGCCGCTGTGTGCCGGCGCCGCCGCGGCCGTAACGTTCGGCCGGCAGCGCCATCAGGTACTGATGGTCGGCATGGTCGCCGTAGTCTTGTCGGGTGGCATCAGGTGTGGAGGAAGAGGATGAAGAAGAGGAAGAGGATGGTGGTCCGTTCCCGCCACGTTGGGCCATGGCTAAGTAAAGTACGAACAAAGCTGCGGAATGAAAAGTGAACAATTAAGATGATTTTGAAACGATTATAAATAAACTGAAACAGAAAACAAGATTTTTAAATATTTTTGCGTTAGAATGTGTCGACGAAAAAGCAGGACCGTATTACACGTGAAATGTATGTTTACTGGTACACTGGGGCAATATCGAGGTTGAATATGTGGAGATAGGTTTACACAAATATCTGATCAGGGTGATGGGACTGATGGGGCCTCAGTCACGAACGTAGAAGGTGCCCTTGACCTCCAGAATGTCGCCGATGGGGAGGCCATCGTCAGGGCACACCACCTGGCCGTTGGCACCCGCTGAGCCCTGACGGTAGGAGATGGCACCGTTGGCAGCCTTGTACTGGCACGTGAGGCCGTTGAAGCCGGTGAGCTGGAGGATGGTGCGGGGAGGGTAGGGCAGCGGGTTGTTGGCGGTGGGGTTGCCCCAGAGCTCGGCCTGGACCTGGTTCACGATCGGGCGGACGGTGACCATGTCGATGACGAAGACCAAGACCTCGGCGCAGTCCTCAGGTCCGGCGCCCTGCGAGGCGGCATTGTGGAGCATGTTGACGAAGGCCTGCTTGACGCGGTTGTAGAGGCCGTTGGCGAGCGAGACCTGAGTGTTGTTCTCGGGGTGGATGCCCCTCATGCCGGCGATGTGGATCGGCACGCACTTCTCATCGAGGATGTTGGCCTGAATGCTCCACGTGCCCGTGGTGGCGATGGCGCCGGGAGGCTGATAGTACTCGACGCACTTCTTCTTCTTGGCCTCGACCGAGGTGACGGCCAGAAGAGCGATCATGGCGAGCAGGAGTACAATCGGCTTGGTGGCGTGCATGCTGGCGGTATGGGATCCCTTGTGGGTGGTAGTAGTACGGGAGTTGTAGGTACAGTTGGCAATGTGCTGGCGTGATGGGAGAATGCCGACTGCCTCGTTTCTTCTACTTATGTGCTGCTGCCTGTCACCACTGCGGGTCACGTTGGCGTGTCGGAGGTGCTTGCCGTACAACCATCTCCGCGGTGGTACCTAATGGCGGGAGAATGCGACCACATATACGCAACGGTGGCAGTGAGGTATATCAGGCACCAATGATCACACAGGATATTCGAAGTAGTGACCCAGTGCCTCTGCTATGCAAGTCGCAGAGCGCCAACATATTGTCTACTGTCCCTGCGCACCAATGACCATTTGCCCGTGGTCCCCGCCAATCCGCAGCGGCCTGTTGCAACCAATCAGCACAAACGCAAATATGGTCAAGAGGTGCCGATTCGTTGAAGCACTCCAAGCTTATCTATCTATGGTAATGTGCTGGCGCAACCGTTCGGTCTAAATGGGGCAAAGTACGATCCGGTACCACAGGTGTCGCGTGCTGCTGCCTTGCTACGTCCGTATCGCTGCTAGCGAATGCAATTTGCGTTGTTTCCCGCCTGCGGATAGGCTCACAATTAGCCAAGGGAATCTGTTAGTCTAAGCACAGAAGCAACGAACAAGCCTCTTAGCCTTTGAAGGGAGTCTAGACGCCGGCCTAGTGAACCCTTACGAGGAAGATCAGTAGATTGCGGGTAGTGTACCCATTTCACGCTTGTAGCGCGCTGTACAAGATAGCGCAACCAACGACTGTCGGGGACTGCACACTCTGTTTTCCTCCCATGGTGATGATGCGCCAACAGCAAGCCAGAGGAGGACTCCCTCGAGTGGGCACAGCGACGATGACGGCGAGCCTGGCGCTGGGGGTCGCCCTCCTGCTCCTCGCCTGGGGTACGCCCAGCGCCGAAGGGACCATCTACGGGTCGGGCGCACTCAACGTGTGGTCACTGTTCAACCAGCTGAGCGGCCTTTACAAGTTCTACCGCGACCGCGTGGACATCAGCTTCGCCAAGGGGACCATACCTCAGGCCCTCAGCAGCTACGCCCTGGGCCAACTTGACTTTTTTATCTCCGATGTGGGCCTTTCCGCCGCTCAGCTCGCTCCGTTCAACGGAATCCAGATTCCCATGGTCGGGACTCCCCTGGTGTTGGCGTTCAACTTGCCCGGGTTCGGAGTCAACGACACTATCCTGATGGACAGGGAGACGCTGGCGCGCATATGGATGGGCGACATTCGCAAGTGGAACGATCCGGCCATCACCCGGTGGAATACGGGACTCACCATTCCCGACGTCAACATCAGCATGACCTACTGGAGTCCGTCCAGCTCGGCGCTGGGCTACACCGCCATCTTCAAGACGGCGCTCTCGCGCTTCTCCCCCGAGTTCGCCCAGGCGCTGGCGCTGGCCAACAACCAGCTGGAAAACATGCTGCCGACCACGTCGGCCCACCCGTGGGCGTTTCCCGGTCCTGCGTTCGAGTACGGCGAGATCCGTATCAACTGGACGCGCAACACGCCCGGCATGATGACCTATCTCGAGCGTCAGGGCGCCGACACCATCGGACTGCCCTACATCAGGCTCATCAACAAGGCCAACAATTCAGTCGAGGCCACGCCGCAGACGGTGCAGGCGGCGATGGACCACTTTAGCGATCTGATCAGCAATGGCACCCTCGTGATCGATGTTGTTGATTGCGAAGCCGAGAATGCGTGGCCGCTGAGCTTCCTGAGCTATCTCACACTCTCGCGCAAGATCGAGCCCACCACGGGCGGCTGCTCGCGCGCGAGCGACATGCTTCTGTTCCTCAGCTGGACGCAGCTTAACGATGAGGTCTCGGAGGTGTTCATCGAGGATCAGTTTGCGCCGCTGACGAATCCGTATCGCCGTCGCCTCATCAACGAACTGTACACGATCACTTGCCAGGACAGTCCTGTCCTTACCACGCCCGTGCTGCTGGGCATCGGCGTGCAGTACGAGCTGATGGGAGACTGGAGTCAGAGCTATTCGGTCCAATCCTTCTCCATCAAACACTATGACGCCACCAGCGCCGATGCCGAGCAGCAGATGCAAGCGGGAGACGCCGACTATGCCACTTCCTACGTCAGCGGGTACGCCTCGGGTAAGCGTAGCGACAGCCTGGTCCGCATGCCCGCCATTGCGTTCGCCGTGGGACCGGTGTACTATGTTTCCAGCATCGCTTCGAATGCAAGCCTCGTCTTTGACTTGAACACTCTCGCGGCCATCCTCGCCGGAGAGATCACCAAGTGGAACGACACGAGAATCACCAGCGGGATCAACTCTGCCTTGGCTTCGAGCTTGAACAACCGAACCATCTCCGTCATCGTCGGGTGTGACGCCAACTCAACCGGGTTGATCGGTCCGATGTTCCAGACGCTCTTCGCCGGCGTCCCGTTCGGGGACCAGGCTGTGGCGCGACTCACCAGTCTGACCGGGTGCGTCACCGACCCCGTAACGAGTCTCAGCGCCCAGGACAACTCCATCGGCGTGTGGTACACCACCCAAGTGGTGGCCCAGGTTCGTAACGTGAAGCTGGCCGGACTCGTCAATGTCGCGGGCAACGCCGTGTCGCCCAATCAGACCTGCATTCAGGCCGCCATCGAGGACTTCGCATCGAATCCCCAGGCCGAGCTGCTCATCAACGGGCCAGGAGCAGCGAGCTGGCCTCTCGTGGGCTATGCGTTCTTGGCACTGAATGCACGAACCACGGGAGACTTCTCCACTGCGCAGGGCTTGCTCGACTGGGTGTACTGGACGCAGACGTCGAGCCAGGCCGATACCATCGCCAACAATTACAACTTGGCCGTGCCGGGCAACGTTCGGGCCATCCAGCAGCGCACGCTCACGCAACTAGCCTCGATCACGACGGCCTCGACGGGCGAGTTCGTATTCACGATGCAGCCGTGCATCTGGAACGGCACCATATGCGCCGATCACGGCAGCTGCACATCCACGGGCAGTCAGATGCAATGTTCCTGCTCAGCGGGCTGGGTGGGCTCATACTGCGAACAAGCCAAGTCGGACTCCTCCAGCAGCACTGATGTACTCGCGCCAGTACTAGGCACCATCTTGCCGGTGGGCACGCTGCTCGTGCTGGCCCTCATTGCAGCCGTGATCATCGCCGCGCTGATCATCGCTCGACGGAACAAGGTCGAAGACGACTGGGAGATCGACTACGAAGAACTCGAAGTGGGCGACATGCTTGGCCAAGGCGGCTACGGAGAAGTCTGGAAGGCCAAGTGGAAGGGCTCCGAGGTGGCCATGAAGGTGATGAGCGCCAGCGCCAGCGCCATCACCCGAGAGGCGCGCGAGCGCTTCATCAACGAGGCACGGATCATGTCGCGCCTGCGCCATCCGAACATCGTTCTCTTCATGGCAGCGTCGACCAAACCGCCGAAGCTCTGCATCGTGATGGAGTACATGGCACTTGGATCGCTGTTCGATCTCCTCCATAATGAGCTAGTTGCGGACATACCGCTCGCCCTGAAGATCAAGATGATCCATCAGGCTGCCAAGGGCATGCACTTCCTTCACTCGTCGGGCATTGCGCACCGCGATCTCAAGTCGCTGAACTTGCTGCTGGACAACAAGTGGAATGTCAAGGTGTCTGACTTCGGCCTCACCAACTTCCGCGAGACGTTGGTCAAGTCCAAAGCACGAAGCAGCAGGGTGATCGAGGGTTCGGTGCCGTGGCTTGCGCCAGAGGTGCTGGAAGAAGCGGAGGACGTGAGCTATGAGTTGGCCGACATCTACGCCTATGGCATCATCATGTGGGAGGTACTCACGCGCGACACGCTCTATCCGGGGCTCTCGCCGGCCGTGGTTGCCGTGGGCGTCATCAGGAACGACTTACGACCGAACATTCCATCCGATCTGATCGGATCCGAGCGAGGATACACCGACCTGATGGTCGAGTGTTGGGGCCGAGATCCTACGCTGAGACCTTCGTTCGATCACATCATGTCACAGCTCAAGACTCTGCTCGATACCATGAGTGTGAGCGGTTCGGGCGTGCTGACCGGCACCACGACGAGCTCGAGCAGCGGCAGTGTGTCCTACGGCGTCCCTGGAAAGCTGCATGTCGGACGGTCGAGAGGTACCTCTGATAGCTTCTCGAGTTCTGCCGCCAC
The DNA here is from genome assembly GCA_000826365.1 of Acanthamoeba royreba. Taxonomy (NCBI): domain Eukaryota; phylum Discosea; order Longamoebia; family Acanthamoebidae; genus Acanthamoeba; species Acanthamoeba royreba. Next base: position 17,523 of record CDEZ01019840.1, read on the forward strand.
AGGTAGTCGTGAAGCTCGATCGGGATCAAGCTCGAATGCAGGTGGCGGTGGCGTGATGGCGCGCCACGTCGGCGCTCCGCGACGCGATGTTAGCTTTGTCGTCTGCGATCTGGCTCGATTCAACGAGTCTTGGCAGAACAGTCCGGCCGGCGCGGCCAAGGCCATCGTGCGCTATGGCCAGTTGATCCGTACGCTCTCCGCTCCGGGCGACGAGGCTTCGGAGGAAGATGCTGTCGCTCCCTCGAAGCAGCGCACTGGCGGATACATCTTCTCGAGATCGGGTCTGCACAGCGGCGGCACCTTCATGATCGCGTTCAGGAGCCCCATCGAAGCGGCCGAGTTCGCGCTCGCACTGCAGACCAAGGTGGCCGAGAAGAAGCAAAAGTGGAGTCAAGGAGTGGAGGTTTACTCGCGCGTGGCGATCCACTTCCGCGAGGGCAGCTCGCGCGCTCCGGCCGACGATCTGACACGCACCGGATACGAACAGAGCCACTATGGCGACGCCTGTCGTCTCAACCTGAAGTGCTCGCCTGGTCGCGTGGCATGCTCGGCTTCTTTCTGCAGGGCGGTAGAATCTTCACCGGAAGCCGCTGGATTCAAGTTCTCTGAAAAGGGTGATGACTTGTTCAGCCTGCGCAGCAAAGATCAAGAGGAAGACGATGAAGAGGAGGATTGGAGCGGTCATTGGGACGAGGGCATGGGTTTGTGCTCGTCCAACTGGTGCCCGTGGGTCATCGATCGCCGCAAGATCACCACCGGCAGTGAGATCGGACGCGGTAATTATGGTCAGGTCGTTCGAGGCACCTACGACGGCCGCCCGGTGGCCGTGAAGAAGCTGTACAAGGGCCGTCTGGACGACAACGCCATGATCAAGATGCGCAAGGAGGCTGCCATCCTGAGCAGCATCGATCATCCGAATGTGGT
>CDEZ01019851.1:0-12658 GCA_000826365.1 Acanthamoeba royreba
ATACTTTCCAGACCTTCGAATCACTTGTCCTTCGATGCCCTACCGAGGTCCGGCCCTTCATCGACCAGATACTGGAGCAGGCTCTCGAATTCATTAAGTGGGATCCCAACTACGACGCTGTTTCTGACGAAGAAGAGGAAGATGGCAGCGATAATGATGAAGAAGAGGAGGAGGAAGGCGTGAGCGACGACGAGGATTATAGCGACGATGATGATATGAGCTGGAAAGTGCGCAGAGCTGCTGCCAAGTGCATTGACTCAGTCGTAATCACCAGGCCGGACCTCCTTGAAGAGCTCTACAAGAAGGTCGTACCAGCTGTCATTGCCCGTTTCAAGGAAAGGTACGGAATTGCCCGCGAAATGATCAGTCAGTGGCGCGTGGCTAACCGAGGCTTGCGCTGACTCAGGGAGGAGAACGTGAAGCTGGATATCTTTGGCGTATTCATTGACGTGCTGAAGCAGACCACTCTCGTTAGCAGAGGATCTAGGAACACCAACGAAGGTGTCCTTGCCCAGCTCAAGGCCAACGTATGTGTTATATATCCGCTCTTGTTATGCCACGATATTGTGCTCAACTTTCCGCCATCATGACTGCAGATCCCTTCTGTGGTTGCAAACCTCAATAAGGAGCTTAAGTCGAAGACCGTAAAGGCTAAGTCGAGGATTGGCATCTTCCAGCTCCTCAAAGAGCTCATTCATGCCTATCCCGCTGCGCTCAACGAGCACATCGGTGACGCCGTAGTTGGCATCACCACCTCTCTAACTGTGCGTTCTGTACCCAACCAAGTTGTGGGCAACAACCGGAGCTTACCGCCACTTTCACTTGCTGTTGATTTTTTCGGATTTAGGGCAAGGGCACCGATGCCAGCACCAAGATGGAGGGCCTTACCTTTGCTCGTCTTCTCCTCACAACTCACTCACCTGCTGTGTTCCACCCGCACATCAAGACCCTTTCCGATCCCATCTTCAAGGCTGTTGGTGACAACTACTACAAGATCACGGCCGAGGCCCTCCGAGTCACCTCGCACCTCGTATGTGATTCTTGCACTTGTGAGAGGCAAACCTGTTTTTTTTCCTGACAATTCGCACTTAACGCGAACAGGTGACTGTCATCCGTCCACACGACGCTGCTGTGACCTTTGATTTCAAGCCCTATCCTCAGAAGATTTACGACAGCGTCTTCGAGAAGTACAACGCGCAGGACATTGACCAAGAAGTCAAGGAGAGCGCCATCGCTTGTATGGGTCTGACTGTGGCCCATCTCGGTGACGGTCTCTCGCCTGATTCGCTTAAGAAGGCCCTTGACATACTGCTTAACCGCCTCAGTAACGAGATCACTCGTCTTACCTCAGTGAACGCGTTAATTGAGATCGCCAACTCACCTCTCAAGGTGGACATCCGTGCCATCCTCCCTGAGGCCATCAACGAACTCGCCGCCTTCCTCAGGCAGGCCAACAGGCAGCTCAAACAGGCGTCGCTCAAGGCACTTGCCGACCTTGTCAAGGCTTATGGCGGCGACATCAAGAGCAAGCAATTCGAAGCTGTACTCAACGAGTCGGCCAACCTCATCAGCGACGTTGATCTCCACCTGACGCACCTTGCCCTCCGCCTGCTCGAGGCCATCATTTCAGTGGACAAGGACTCCATCGGAGTCGTTCACAATAAGCTCTACTCGCACATCCTTGCCCTCGTCCAGAGTTCCGTGCTGCAGGTACGACCGCTCGTTTCGCCCTTTTTTGTTTGTTTGGTTTGGTTTGGTTTTTTTTGTTTTGATCCTGATTGTCTTACCCGTCGTGAATTCTAGGGACTTGCGTTGGAGTCGCTTCTCTCTCTGTACAGCGCCCTCGTGGCGGCCAACTACAAGAACTTTGGTTTCCAGGAGCTCCTTGATTCGCTGCTTAGCTTGAGTCTCAAGGCTTCTCAGACGACCAAGCAGAGCCAGGCCAATGTTGCCAAGTGCGTTGCAGCTCTCTGCGTCAACGCCAACGAGACACAAAGGAAAGCCACTGTCGATCGGTTCATCAACGACGTGCGAACGAAGAAGGAGGGCTCGCGTGTGTTGGCTCTGCTATCGCTCGGAGAGATTGGCCGACGTGTGGATCTCTCGGCCCACCGTGATATTCAGAGTGTGCTCCTAGATGCCTTCGACGGAGGCGAGGACGAGAAGTCAGCTGCTTCGTTTGCTCTGGGCAATGTGTCGGTAGGCAACGTGGAGCGCTTCTTGCCCTTCGTGCTTGGCCAGATCAAGGAGAACCCGAAGAAACAGTATCTTCTCATGCACTCGCTCGAGGAGATCATTTCTCACAGCACAGGCGCCGCCACCACGGCGCTGTTGCCTCACCTCGCGGAGGTGCTCGAACTCCTATTCCAGCACGCCGATAAGGACGAGGAGGGCATCCGCACTGTGGTTGCCAAGTGCTTGGGCAAGTTCACTCTTATCAGCCCCAACCAGCTGGTGCCGGCGCTTAAGGCCAAGCTCTCCGATGCCTCGCCTCAGACTCGCGCTTCGGTGATCACCGCTGTCAAGTTTGCCGTTGACCCGCACCCTCATCCGGTCGACGCGTCGCTCGGCAGCCTTGTTCCTCTCGTGCTCTCCGCTCTCAGCAGCCCCGAGGTGGAGGTGCGCCGCGCTGCGCTTCTCACACTCAACTACACCGCTCACAACAAGTCAGCCCTTGTTCGCCCTTACCTCAGCGAACACCTTGGCGCCCTCTACGCCGAGACTCTTGTCAAAAAGGAGCTCATCAAGGTCATCGATCTTGGTCCCTTCAAGCACAAGGTCGATGAGGGCCTGGAGAACCGTAAAGCGGCGTTTGAGTGCTTGTACACGCTGCTGGACACTTCTATCGATAAGCTCGACATCCCGGCTCTTCTCAAGCACCTCGTTGAGGGTCTGCAGGACATCCACGACATCCAGCTGCTCTGCCACCTCATGCTTGTCCGGCTCGCCCAGCATGCTCCTGCTGCTCTCCTCACAGGCGTCGAGCAGCTCATTGAGCCTCTCAGGAAGACCGTCACCAACAAGGTCAAGGATAACTCAGTCAAGCAGCAGGTCGACCGCAACGAGGAGCTCATCAGGAGCGCCCTCCGAGCCATTGCCGCCATCTCCCGCATACCAGACATCGAGACTGCCGTCAAGTTTGACGAGTTCATCAAGCAGGTTGTCAAGGCCGGCCCATACGCTGAGCAGTTCGACAACATCGTTAAGGAGACCGCCCCTAAGGTCGCCTCCGACTAAGCCAAAAGGGTGGTTGTATCTTGTTGTCTCTCTCATGCCTCGTACCATAAACTCAACCCAGCCTTCCTGTTCCACGAGGTGTCCCGCCCTCCATGGGCAGAAAAGAAAGAAACGAAAAAAAAAAAAAAAGATGCAGTCCTCATCAAACCTCCTTGGCCTCACGTTGTTCCCCTTGGTGCTCCTCAATGAATGACGTATCGTTGACACCTACTTTGCTAAGTTGCCTAACTATAATATTCTTGTAATGTCAAAGGAAGTGACATCTGGTGTGATCCATCTTTCTACACTTGCAATCAACCTATGTAGCATGCCTGAGATTTTTCAACGTGGAGACTTCAGGGCGGGTATTGTGTTTCCGGTACTTTGCTTCATTGCTTGACTATGACCCCAGTAAATATCATGCCCCTACTGCTTTGAGGCACATATTTGTTGACTGACTTGTATCTCGGAGCTTGGAGTTCTGTTAGGCTCCTCTATGCAGGGAGGCCCGGATCCCGACAAGGAGCACGACAAGGAGCACGGAACTGCTAGCGGCAGCAGTGACAATTTGGGGACAATTTGGCTTGAGTGTGGGGTTGCCGTGGCCATACTCTTAGTATTGGGAGCGACAATCATTGGCGTGCAGTGAAGGAAAACTTTATCTCGATCAGCCGAGGCAGAGGTGGTGAACTTTGGTTCCAATGTGGATTCTGATGAGGAATGCGACCGTCTGAACCTTTGGAAAGTGGGACTCATTATCTTTATGTGGCTGGCGTTGTTCGCTTCTTTTTCTCTGTGGCTACTTCCTTGAAGTACTCAACAATCAATTTCTTACTTTCAGCTCGCAGCTTGCGCTTGAGGTCGCCAAGTGCTGTGGTCGTTAGCGCGTTCAAAGCCTCCCCATTTTCTTCTTGCAGTTGCTCCCAGACATCGTCCATAAGCTTTCGGAGCATCTCCATCACTCTTTCTCTGTCAGTTGCTTCCACACGACCTGTCATACACGCTCAGCAAACAGTGTTTCGGTGATGGACACTAGGCGGAGGCATACCCATCTTTGAGATGACGTTATTGAGACGATTCCGAGTGATGAGAGCGTACATCTCAAATTCAAGCATTTCTGCCTCTGAGGAACCGTAGCTAGTGGTCTTGGGTTGCCATTTCTCCGCTTGGTGGTACCTGCACCAGTACAGTTGATCAACTTCCATCCTGCTCAATCATCTAATGGCTCCGTACTGGCTTTCCTCAGAGAATTCCTTCGTCTTCTTCTTTACAATGGCGCGAGTCTTACTGCCCTTGTTTGTGGCCACGTACAGATTCTTCGTCGGTTTGAGAACGATCTGCAACGATCCAGTGGATGTTAGATCATGTGGGAAGCACATTGAAAAAGACCATCTCTTACCCCTTCTGCCTTGTTAGAGGAGGGAAGCGGAGGTAGGCCCAACTTTGCTGGGATAGTCGATTCAAACTCAACAGGATAATTGAGCATCTCTTCATAGGTTCCTGCAAAGATGTGGAGTCAAATTGTAGCGTAAGACATAACCATAGCAAGGACTTTACCGGTCGCTAAAGGCTCCGCGCACAGCATGCCGACACTATGGAATATGTCCAGGGCCTGCGATATCAAAGGGAGGTCAGCATCAGGGCCATTTAACTGGTGAAGTGAAAGACCTTATCGTAGTCGATAAAGAAGAGAGGATCTTGAGTGGCCTCGTTGATGCAGCCTCGTAACTGGAGTGCAATGTCAAAGGCATAGAATTCGATGGTCGGGGAGTAGTACACGCCAGTTTGCACGGCTTCAACTCGATGATCTGGCGCTACATCGGGGTGCGGATATCTTCCCCCACATAACTCACCGAAGAGCAGCACCTCTTCCACACTGTGCCCAGTAGATGAGCTTTCCGTTCCCTTGCTCACCTGCTTGGTGGCTGGCCACACGCTTAGAGGTCAGCTGCGTTCGAAAGCGTGAATAAGGAGAAGGCGCATACTCAGTCCACCAACATGCTCGGAGAGGATGACGCTCTGTTGCTGCTCCACTGCCATGAACAGGCGCAACACCTGAGGTCGGAGTCGTTCAAGAAGCACGTTGTGCCCAAAGAAGTCCTCATCGTTCCGCAACACTTCCCTCCTCTTCCCACAACGCACGATGATGTCGTCTCCCGCTGGCGCAGCACCGTTGTTACGCCGCGTGATGATGAAGCAGAAATTGGCGCCATGCACCTGCACGCACGCGTGATGAGCATTGTAGGCTCCCCATGCTGATGATGCCGACCTCCCTTGGCCACAACACAAACATGAACTAACCTTTTCGGTAGCGACCCAAGCTTTGCCCAACGACTTCGCACCACTTCGAGGCAGCACCCAGTTCCTCGTACTATTGGAGCACAAATATGGGTCATAAATACATGACGTATTTATTATTTATTATTTATTTATAATATTAAGATTATTACCTGTCTGAAATTTTGTGGTACCCAACAAAGTCGTCGTGGTTGTGCACCTCCATATTGGAAAAAAAATGGCCAATACTATTTAAGAACTATTTATAATTTTTTAAACATTTTAACAGAAATAAGACGTGCGCAAAGAATTCTGCGAAATTTTTCTTTTTCCATATGCATTTCCTTCGTTTTCTTCTTTAACCTAATATGAGAGAATGCCACCGATTGGTCTACGGCCAATTTAACACCGAAATTTCTCGAACTCATTTCGCGAGCTTCCCACCAATGGGATCGCGCCCATCGAACTGCACGTGAGGAAGCTTCGTCTCACCCCCCCTCCCCTACAAAGGCGGCACTGTTCGTCTTTCTCTTTCTTTCACTCAACAACACTCGTACACCAACCCCGTAGCTACTCCTCCACACCACCTCCCACTATGGCCAACGTACTCGTCGGTACGTGATGTACTCCATTCCTAAGTCCGGATGTGGGCACCACACGCCTACGTACTAGCGTAGCTGAGCTTGGCTCTTCTTCTATGTTATGTGTGTGGTGTCACTCTAGTGTTCTACTCCACCTACGGTCATATCTACAAGCTCGCCCAGGCTGTCGCGGAGGGTGCTCGCTCCGTCGAGGGTGTCACAGTGCGCCTCGCCCGCATCCAGGAGACGCTGAGTGATGAGATCCTCACCAAGATGCACGCTCTCGAGGCCAAGGTACCATGCATGTCCCCTCTTACCTCCGCCACACCCCCGGTCGGGATGGTGGTGGTGGTGGTGTCACACTGAAAATGAAACTGACGTTTTGCTGCGGTGTCGCCTCTCTGAGTGCAGCAACAGTGGGCCGACGTGCCGGTGGTGACGCACGAGGACCTCAAGTGGGCCGACGCCATCATTTTGGGCAGCCCCACCCGTTTCGGTAACGTCAGTGCGCAGGTCAAGACCTTCATTGACTCGCTCGGCCAGCTCTGGGCTTCGGTACGGCCTTCCTTCTCCCAGCAGGAGGAGGAGGAGGAGGAGGAATGATGATGATATGATGCTGATGATGAAACGTGCAGAATGCTCTCGTGGGCAAGGTGGGCTCTGCCTTCAGCAGCAGCAACACGCAGCACGGAGGGCAGGAGACCACCATCGTGTGCGGCCTCCTCCCGACCTTCCTCCACCTCGGCCTCGTCGTCGTTGGCCTGCCCTACACTTTCCAGGGTACATTTATCTATCCTTACGCGGTAACTTGGTGCTAGGACTGACGCGATCGCAATCCTCCGCCTGCAGGTCAGTTCCAGGCTGATGAGGTCTCCGGTGCCTCGCCCTACGGATCGTCCGTGGTGGCCGGTGTCTGGGGTGCCAGGCAGCCCAGCGAGAAGGAGCTCGATGGTGGCCGCTTCCAGGGTCAGCACGTTGCCACTGTGGCTCTCAAGCTCCACGGCAAGCAGCAGCAGCCCACCGCCTAAGTGTGCAACTCAATAGTAGCGATGTATAAATGCTTGCACTCAAGACAACCCGTTCTTCCTATGCACATGTAGTGTCTTCTTCCTATGCGCGTGTAGTGTCTCTGCTGGCGTACCTTGACGCCATTGTCCTTGGTCCTCCAGTGAAGCAAACCGCTCTCGTGGGTGGCAAAACTTGATGCATTGTACATCCACGCAAACAGGACTAAGCCAAAATGGAGGCAAGTGAGGGCATGTGCAAGGAGAGACATATGGGGCAAGCGTCCTCGGTCAAGCAGCATTCGTGAAATGTATGTCCGCACTCGTACACCACTATGGATGAGATCGTGCGGCCCACACTCTCTGAAAGAGGAAGTGTGCAACACTCGCACGTCCCTAGGAGCATGTTAGATTGCGCGCATGGCTCGGTGAGGGGATGAGTGACAGAACCTGCTATGAGTTGTTGTCGCAGGCCCCAGTGTCCTGTCATCTCTTCGAAGAAACGTGGCGTAGGGGTGGTGTAGTCAAACCCAATGCTGTACCTGAACATCACCCTCTGCACTTGAGAATGGACCACGTGCTTGCCGTGAAGAGGTGAATGTACTTTTTCTCATTAGGCTGCGGCACGGCAGCAGCAGTCTTATCCCGAGGTCCCAGACCGGCCACGGGTTCCGGCGTGTGAAGGTGATGGATGAAAGGGAGTGTGTCGAGTTGATGTGCGGATTCCGCGTCCTTCACAGCTCTGAACTGTGGAGCGATGGTAGGGGGTCGCTTCGTCTGCTTGTCGAGCCACAAGTCTTCCAGTACTCGCTTCAACTGTAGTGTGGAAGCGTGGGATCAATTCTCTTCTTTGCACGGCGTTACAGAGAGCACGTACCATCCAGTAAACGAGCTCCTTATGTTGAATGTCGACATTGATGGCGTGAATGAAATGTCGATAGGCTACAGGCGGGACAGCTGTCGCAAGGTCGGCCAGCTCATTTAATCCCGTGATCATCTCAAACGCAGCAATCGGGCCCATGGCCTTGATCATGTGCGCCACGACGTCTTCTAACAATATACGGCGCGCCTCTTCATTCTTTGCTTTCTCAGGCTTCACGTCTGCGTTGCTCTTGCTGGTGTCCTTATTGTTGTCCGATAGTCGGCCCTCTCTCTGCCAGAGGGCGACCGAGAAGGCCAAAAGTTGCTTCCAAAATTGGGGTTCAGTACCATACTGCTGTACAAGTCGCGAGATGCACTTCCAGTCATCCGTGAAAACGCCCACCTGTTCGAGTCTAAAGCTTAGTACGTTCTCATCTATCTCTACCCAGGTCGTGGATACCTCGAGTGCGGTGGGGACATCGTTCAAGCGTAAGCTAAGCTCCTTGACTGCTTCGAAATAGCCATATCTAGAGAGGAAGAATTAGTTGAGTTGCTTGTTTGGATAATCAAAGATTAAGGTACAGTACCGCTTAGCCAGATAGAGCAGTCTGGTTGGGCGGAACGAGTATCTTCGCTGAGCCTGATCGCGCAAAATGGGTAGTAGAACAGTCTCTTCATGCTTCCATCGCAAGCTGCTGGAGGGCTTTCGAGGACGGCCCTCGTCATCGAAAAAGAACTCGCGCTTCCACACAAGAGGTCCAGCCAGAGATGGCTCGCTAACGCCTTGCTGCAATGCACACTCGAAGAGCTCGTGCACTATGCGTGGGTCTTGTCGACACTCTTCGTGCCGTCCGACCAATTGTTCGAGGTAGTTAGCATAGACTGTCCATCGGCTGTCGTGAGCGATCTCCTTCAAGAAAGGTTGCTGCCAGACACTGGCCTGTCGGCCTTCCTTGGTAGACTTCATACGAGCGGAGGCAGTAAAGGGAGCAGACCCCGCCATGGCAGTAGTGATGGGCATAGTAGGAAGGGCGGCGCGCAGATTCCATGAGCGTACAAAGGGGTACAAGCTGGCTGCGTAGTGCGCGGTTGCCGGAGGCGACTTGGCAAAGAGAGATGGTAAGAAGCGGAGGACAAGGCTCAAGTTGTTCTCCGCTTTGCGAAGCACCATCAGCGCCTCTTCTACAGCAGCCTCATCTTTGTGTGCCTGGATTACAAGTTTGGAAGTCAGAACTGACGTGTGTTTAAGCAGGAGGATGTGAAAAGGACTTCTTACGTCTGAACCTCCCGGCCGGGGCTGAAGGAGGTCTTCAAGGGCCTGCCACAGCTGAAGGAGCTGTTGTGCGGACATAGTGGCTGGCGTCGGCGGTGTGATGGCGGCAGTTTGGTGGAGAAGAATTTGCTCCGTGTGAAGGAAAAATGAGATGCAGAGTGAAAGTCGATGAGCGTTGCAGAAGAATAGCACACGGTCGTGATCGAGCAGAGCAAAATAACGGTCGAGGAAGGTCATAAGGTCGCGTTCTTTCCGCCGCCATGTTCGGTCTTCCTCTTCTTCCTCTTCTTCACCGTCATCCTCATTTTGCTGGGTGATATCGGATCCCGAAAACTCAGGAGGCGCAGAACCCAAAAGCGATGAAGGGAGGAGACACTGCTCGAAACAAGCAGTCAGAATCTCAGTGATCCAAAGTTGTGGCACATTGTCCGGTGGTGCACTCATGTTGCTCCATTCCTCCACCCAGTCCTTGAGATTGCCCTTGGTTTCTGTGCGGCATGGAAGAAGAGTTTAAGATGACTTGGACGGTAGCGTTCAGATTCAAGGCTATACCTGTGGTGAACTTGGCGGAAGTAGGAAGGGAAGACGTCAGTTGCTCGTATAGTGACTTGCTCAACCTCCAGAAATGCTTCTGTGGGTCATCGTCGGCTTCATCGTCGACGGACTGTACAGCAACATGTTCCGTAGAGGACTTGACTTTGAAATTGAGGAGCAGAGCATAAGGGAACGAACTCGTATAGCACGAAATGAGAAAACGTACGCGACACCAGCGAAGCCTTGGCTTTCTTGAACAGTCCCGCTACATCTGAAGTGGTTATGCCGCCTGAAGCAAGTCCCAAATGAGATAATCGAGTAAAGAGCAGGGTACTCCATGCAGTACCTGGCTGGACTAATGGTTTGCTTGACTCCAGGAACGAGTTGGCGGCTCGCTTAAAGATACCCGTAGCAGTCTTCGCAGTTTCTTTGGCTGGATGGCCATCTCCTTCCTTGTCCTTCGTGCTGCTCTTTAGATCCTTATCAACAGCTTTCTCGCTGGGCGAAGGAACTGCGGAGGCCTGCGAGGCTGAATCATCTGGCGGTTGCTGCGCTTTAGCGTTAGCGTCTGCGCTTGCTGCATCTTTGTCTCCGCCAGACTTCTTGAAGAAGACGTTAAGGGATGGCTTCTGGAAGATCTCGTCTAACTGTTGCACGGGCGTCTTGCCTGTGTACCGTTTCGTTAGGGAACCGCAATGTACAATCAAATGAGGAACTAGCGTAACTGAGTTTCATGGCACGCCTTCCTACGTTCTGGATCTCTTCCTTCCACTTCATGATTCCTGCACCTGATGCAGTGGATTCCTTGATGAGATCTTTTTCGTCGTCTTCCTTCCGTTCAGAGTTTACGGGGGGTGTTGTGGTGGTATCCACTCCAGACAATTCATCCGTTGACATGGCTGCTGGAGGCTCAGCAGACGGCGCGGAGTTACCCTGGCCAGTACCTTGTACGGATTCGCTCCCTTGTTCAAGTACAGGAATTGAGGCAGGAGTAACATCGGGCAATGAGGGAGTGGAAGGCTGAGTAGAGATATCGACAGCCTCCGTTTCAGAATGCTGAGCCAGTGCTGGAACAGGAGAAGCAGGGCGCACTGGAGGAGGAGACGATGTGGGAGTTGATGCGAGTAGAGGAGAGGATGGTGCAGAATGGGAAGTGGCCACATTCATCTGTACAGGTGCAGCGGTGTACACTACCGAAGAAGTAGCAGAAGATGTGCTAACAGGAAGAGCAGATGCAGATGAAGTGAGGATCTCCCGCAGAGTAGAGGCCGCTGGCCGCACCTGGACTATTGGAAGAGGGCTAGGCCCTTTTGTTGGTGACTTGGTCGCGGCCTCTTCTATACGTGCTGTACGTCGCTTCGTATTCTTCTTGCGACGCGTAACCACGAGAGTGTCTTCGGTGCGGACGCGACGGACAGCTGGCACTTCATCCGTAGTTGCTTCTGACTCCCCAGCGCTAATGGATCGTTCGGGTTCTGTCTCCTGTGCGGGTAAGGGAACAGTGTCGGGAGCTTCCGTAGAAGATGCTGCACTCGTTGCAGCAGGGACCATTTCATTGTCAGGGACTTGAGGGCTCTCCTAATAGTCCAACAGTGTTGTTTAGGCAGCGACAATTGAAGGGTACAATTTAGATATGGTCAGCACCTTTGCTAAATCGGCTTCAGCCTCCTTCGTATTATCCACTATCGTAGGTTCTGCGTCGATTAGGGGCTCAGTAGGAAGTGGCTGTTCGCCATTCAGCTCCGAAGAGACAGAAGGTTCAGGCGGAGGTGGAGATTCATGCTCCACTGCAGATGCATCTTGAGCGCTCTCTCGTGATGGCGCAGAAATTTCCTCTGGCCGATCTTCCTTAACACTGTCCTGGGTAAGTGCTTGCTCCGTAACAGTGTCGGGTGGTGTCGGTTCTATTTGCGGGGCAGCAGTTTCAGTCAGACTGAGCGGAGGAGAGGCACTTATGTTGTTGTCCTCATTCGGTGGATGTTCTGTAGGCGCATCTGCTTGCGATTGAGACCTGAAGTGTTTGATGAGTAAATGACACACATAGCTCAATAAGAGGTCATACTCAGTCGGTGGAGCGGCAGGAGCAGGAGACGCGTGCGAGATCGGAATTTGGATCTTGGATAAGAGAATTCGCGCTGAAGTCTTCTGTGCTTCGGCCGCTTCGTGGAGTACATAGACACAGTCCTCCTGACGTTGTTGTTCTGAACAATTAGTAAAATTAAGGATTTAACAATGCCTAAGCATTGAATACCTCTGGAATGACACAAAGGTCACGTATGGCAGCAAAGCAGGTCCAGGCCCTAATTTCAACTGGTGATCAGGGCAAGTTGAAGTCGTTGTCAGTGTAACTCAATTTGCTGATTGAGGCTATCGTTGTTGATACCTTTCTGCACATCAATCAAACAGAGAGCATGCTGTGCCTTGGTTCGGTCGTCGTCCCACGATAACAAATAGTCGCCGTCTCCAAAGGCAGTGAGCTTGCCTACCATGCCATTAAGGAGAGTAAGAATGTGTCGGACACATGAATCCAAAAGGCAAGAAGATTGGATAAGAACCAAACGTGACGAGCTTGGGTCGAGGGGTGAGATTTATGGGTGGGCTTGTCTGAAAGGCGGGCAAGAGTTCGAGTGAGGTTGAAAAATTGAGCGTCTTGCGCACCGTGGCAGTAACTGCATCGGCAAGCCTATTTCGGAGTTAAATGTTAGGTGAATGAGACATGAAGATGAGGTAGCAGCTACCAGATACGACGACCGGGACGAGCGGCACAGAGGATGGTTGCTGGACGCGATGAGGTATCCTGTTGTCGATCCGCAGTCAAAAGAAAGCAACACAGCTCACATCAACAATAGAAACTCACCCCAGAGGAAGCAGCCGACGGAATGGAGAAACAGGCTCCATAGTTGCCCTTGCGT
>CDEZ01019864.1:0-27034 GCA_000826365.1 Acanthamoeba royreba
GTCAGGAGGGAACGTAAGTGGCTGATGAGATATGTTGTGGAGCAGCTGCGAGATGTTATTGCCCTTATAGGGAAGCTCGCCCACCACCATCTCGTACGTGATGATACCCACACTCCAAAGATCCTGAAAGAGGATATGTGGAGGGTAAGCAAGGATCCTTGCCGTATTGTGGAAGTGGGTAGGGACATACGCATTTCTCAGTGAAAGGCGTTGGGCGGAAAACCTCAGGAGCCTGTTAAGCATCGTGAGCACATGGTCTGATAAGCGACGTGATCGGTTGATGTACCATATAAAGCGGGGTGCCGACATGCGTCTCGGCCAACTCGCCTGGACCCAGGAATCTCCCTAGTCTGGTACCGCAACAGAGGAAATGTGACGATGAGAACGTGGCAATATGAGGATACAGTCCGGCATCCGTACCCAAAATCACTAATCTTAAGAATTCCATTCTCGGAAGCCTCAGTAAGAAGTAAGTTTTCTGGCTGTTGACGTGAATTGTTACGGTCAGTGTGCGCATGATGAAGATTGATGCCTCTTAACAGTACCTTCAAGTCGCGGTGAAGTATATTCTTCTCGCGGAGATACTTGAGACCTGCGGCCAGGTTCTGAAGCAAGTGTCGGGCTTCGCGTTCTGGAATGCGACCCTTCTTATGCAAATATGCACCCAAATCGCCCCTGATGACATTTGAGTTTAGATAACGCTGTGCTAGAGAATTCCGTAAAGAACAGAGAAGTACTTACCCGGCAACGTATTCCATCACGATGAATATGCGCTGATCCAATTGCTCGATGAACAGAAAGTGTGAATCGTTTGACAAATGACGTTAGATACAGGACTTTGAGGTTTACTTACCACAACTTCGTATAGTTGTACGGCGTTCACGTGTGTAACTTGCTTCATGATGGCTATCTCATTTGTAAGCTAGCCAGAAAACATACAGTGAGTGAGAACCTACTCCAATTAAGATTGGAATGAAGTCTATACTTGCTTCTTGGCTCTGGCCAGCTGTTGGGGCTGCTTGTCCTTCATCAAAATTTTCCAGTCGATGATTTTGATAGCCACAGGAGCAGCGGTTGCTGTGTTGTATCCCAAGAAGACCTGCCAGCGTGAAGCTGTGAGTAGAAAGAAAAGAAAAAGTTGGGTCCCTATTCGCGATGATCTCACCTTTCCGAACTTGCCCCTGCCCAACTTAATGCCAGCGTTGAAATGATTGCCCACAAACTCAATATTCTTGTTGTGAGCCTTAACTGCCGTCGGCGCCTTCTCCACCATCGGCTTGATCAGTTCCATTCTCTCCTTCACTGTGATCTATTTCGTAATCAAGAGTAAATGTATCAGCACCGCGCACGATGTACCTGATTATAGCAATGGAGCGATGATACCGGTGTGATCGAGTTGATCAGCTTGGGTACAAGGCAAGTGATGAATCCGGATATGAATGTAGACTTGGCCGCCAGGACGTTGATCAAGCAGAGCACTGCCTTGCGGGCAATCCCTCGCTCTTGCTCCTCGGGCGCCGACAGGGCTCTGCGCGGATCAACAAAATGCAGGTTACCAACAGGTTTCCAGGGCAGGAGAAGAGATCCACCCGATTGATCTGATCGTACCGGTACGTCTTCTCCGCGAGGTCCCTGTTGCCTGATTCCTCCAGCCATTCGGAGAACAATACCAAACTGATCACCATCCCAAATAGCATGATGAGCATTTCCACATTTTCTTCCAAATAAAATAAATACATAAATAATAAATGAGGATTTATTAAATTCCTTAAATAAATATTGTTAAATGGGGTTTACACAAACACGTACCACTTAAGAGTCAGGTCCTGCGGAGCTTGTGGGTCGGTGAGGAAGGTGAGGAGCGCCCGGAAGATCTCGTCCTCCTTCGCTCGGTTCTCGGCTGAAGGAATCTCCTCAAGAAGCATCTGCAGTTCCTTCCACACTTTTTCCACTGCTTGTTGTTTCTGTTTGTAAATTCATTTGATGAATTATCGTTTCATTTCATTTAATGGGATTCATGAATTATTTCCGTTTATATTCGAAATTAATTATTTATGATTTTTGACATATTTATGGGAAAAATAAGATTCAAAAATAACGAAAAACTCACATCAAATTAAATGCGTACCACGGCATCGACTCCCTGAGGATTAAGGGACGCCTGACGACTGTGACTCTTTTGCATGGCGGATACCTGCATGCAGCAGTTTTCGTCTCTGGGCCCCTCCCTCTCTCTCTCTTGAGGAGTTTAGTTTGGTCCGCACAAGCCGAACAGAAGTGAGATCTCTTCTTTTCTTTTATTTAATTAAAGAAAATACAGAAGAAAAAAAGGAAAATCCCGGCTTTCTCACATTCCTGTGGCCTAGTACAGTAAGGTAAGTTCATCAGCTTCCTGATTCGTAACCAAACCATATCCTCTTCTCAAAACCTTGTCCAGAGCCAGGCCCTCTCTAACATAAACCACACGTGTGCTATTTTGTTGTTGTTAACGGATTTCGTTTTGAATTGTTGCTTTGCGTTTGGTGAAGTTGAAATCTACACAGAAAGCAGCAGGAATGCCGCCAGCGGCAGGAAGGAGGGAGGCCTGGCGGGCAGAACGCTGCAGCCAGAAGGAAGTCCAAACCAACCACCAAAGCCCCACAAACTCGCACGTCTCTCTCACTCTGCCCCTGCTTGTTTGTGATTGCGTCAATGAGTTCCTCTTCTAGTTCTTCCTCATCGTCGGCTGAACCTACATTCCTTCGGGCAGACTCACTCTCCGTGAGCATTGACGCACCGCCTTCGCGCGTGTTCGACTATGTACGTCGGTCAGAGCACCTGGGCCAGTGGAACACCAACGCCTTCTGCATATCAGGCCAAGTGGACCACCTGAACCGTCCGGACCGCCCGGCAACGGCTCCGCTCCGGTCATCAGAGCTCGCCTACCACCTTCGAGTGGCCACTCCTTACGGCCCAGCGCGCCTGACGATGGCAAGCCACGAGGAGCTAGGTGTGATCGACCGGTACATTGCCTGGGGCAACGATGAGCAGGCCGATGCTGCGAAGGGAGACGAAATGAAGGTGGTGATGCCTGGCCGCGTGGTGCCCAACGGCCGCGGCAGCGAGTTCATCATGACGGTCTTCCATCCGCCGCCGATGCTGAGCGATCAGCTGCCGCACGAGGAGTGGCTCTCGCTGTGGAAGGCCGATCTCTATCTCCTTAAGTCCATCCTCGAAGCCGATCCCAGCCGAGCAACGCCCGCCACGATATGAGGTGTTTCGTTTCCAATGGACCTTAATTATTTCTCTAAACGTTAGGGTGGTTACATCAAGTTGAAACGGGTACGGGGTAAAACTGCTGCAGCACAGGCAAAAGGCAGGCCAGGCTCCTATCTAATTACAACGTCGGCGGAGAGGCACAGTGGACATCGGTGGCCGGCGCCCACGGCTGTTACAGAGAAGCGAGAGCCGCACAGAGGGCATGATGATAACTTTTCTCCTTGGGCCACGGATTGCAACGTCTGCAAGGGGGCAGGAAATAACTCAGAGTGAGTATGGACAGTATCATCGAATAAGCAGTACGGAGTCATCCAACCTGGTTGCACAGGGGATCGTTGATGTTGGGAGCAGCGTTGTTCTCCGACATTTGTTTGCACAGGTGGAGCTTTTCGTTAAGGCTGACCGCGTCCGGTGGGTTACGGCTCAAAACGAGCTGTGCACAATCATGACATACAACATGTCAGATTCGAATATGGAAACGAGTGCTAAGGGGCAATCATACCTGCAGCAGGGCGCTGGCGGCGCCGTAGTTCGCAGCATCGATGTTACGAGAAATAGCCATGCGCACGCTAATGGCGGCATGCTGCGGCGTGAGGCGAAGTGATGCCATTTGATAGGACAAGTGCGCGATTCGCTGCTTGATAAGTGCTGCTTCTTCTGCTCCAAAGTAAAGGTAAGCCATATCAAGTTGTCGAACGAGATAAAGTGATTATGTGTACCTGGTGTTTGTGCTACATGCTTGTTGAGTGTGCCTATCTCCGTAAGGATGAGTATGGCTACCTTGTAATCAACGCATATCTTGAGCGGCTTGAGCACAGCGTTAATATCGGGCAACGAGCCTGCACGCAGAACATCGAAAATGCATCAATCAGCGAGCTGTTCCCCATCTCGGCTACCTACACGAGAACAAGTACGAAGGAGTTCGAGCGCTTTCTGGGCGTCAGCGAAAGCTTCTTGGAAACGCCCGCTCTGCATGTGCGTTCCACAAGAGATCATCAGATTCGACGCTTGCCTGTCCGTATTGTGAAGAGAAACCTTAGTTAAATAGAGACTGCAGCTAATTGGAGGAAATCCCAATCGAGCATACCGTATGGTAGCATCCGTATTTACTGCTGGCGCTGGAGGTGTCATGGAGAGCGGCAAGACGGGAGCGCTACCTGAGCCGGGAGGTGTCGGTGCAGGCGTGGTGCTTGGGCTGGTGCTAGTGCTAGTGCTAGTGCGGTTCGGGTCTGTGCTGCTAGCCCGTGCGATGGGAGTGGAGCCTGCACGCTTTCGTAGCTCGCTAGCTTGGTCGGCTGCCTCATTCTGTTTGCTTTTCTCCTGTGCAGTAGTTGCGGTATCTTTCGAAACACGCGCATTGCTGGTGGGGCCTGTCTTTCTCTGAACCAGCCGCGCCGCTCGGGCGACAACTGGAGTGGTGTTCTCGCCATTTTCTGGTCCTGTGTGCCTATACACCAGGCCACTACTCTGAGTGGAACCTACGGCACCTGGGTCAGAGCGTAGAACCGAAAAATGAGGTGAGGACTAAGCACCTATGGTTGGTAGATTGGCTGAGGAAGTCACCGGGCTGGCGTCTCGGCTTGCCTGACCGCCTGCGCCTCTTCGTCGAGATTGTTTGCTGCTCGACGCCGCTGGTGGTGGCGAGGAAAGCTTGAAAACCGCCGGTACTGTTGGAATGTTTGTTTGAGCGTGAGTAAAACATCTCTATAAACACACAATAAAAGGTATACCAGTGTCTTCGTCCGGCTTGATTTCATCCTTGGACTTGATGGTGAACTTGAACTTGCTCCTGGCGATATACAACTGATAATAAGATCAAGCTTAAGGCAACGTGCGAGGATGTAGACTTACGCGGGACTGGCTGTCTGTTCATCTTCGCCCCAGTCGTCATCGTCGTCACCAGTCCAGGTGGTGCCTGTATTCGCAAAGACAAGTATGAGGAACAGGAAACTTGTCTCAGTTATAGAATCCAACCAACGTACCTTCGGTTGCGGTGGAGTCCGTGAAAGGGTTTGGACCGAGGAAGGGGTTGGTGAGGCTCTGAGCGGGGCGAGGTCCCTCAGTAGACGGAATAACCGGGATCGGCGCAGTGCTAGAAGAGCCAGATGGCTCGCGGAGGACAGAAGGGAGGAACAGCCTGTCCACAAAAAGGCGTGAATACCAACTTCACTTGTAAGCTACAATCCTACGTACTCGCCACTGGAAGGTGAGGCGTCGGATGTAGCCCCGGGCGTACTGTCGAATGTCTCTGGCCCTCGCGGGGTGAGAGCTGCCACCGTTTGTGAGACAAATTTCTCCACGGCTTGCACTTCAGCATCGTCGAGGAGATTGTCGAATAGGGGACCCACTGGGATGCTAAGCCGCGCCGGAGGAGGAGGACTTACTGCTTCTCCTCCTGCAGGAATCGCCGTGCCGCTTCCGCTTATGTCAACCAGAGTGGCCTGGCTTCCATTAGCCGCCGCCGCCGTCTCTGGTCGTTTGGGTTTCGGACCTGATGCGAGGAAGACCGAAAAGGTTACTTCCGCGTTCTTGTCCGTCCTGCCCCGAGCTTCCACCTAATGTATCGGAAAGGCTTAGTGACAAGGATAAGTGAATGATGTGCGAACTTCTCACCTTAAATTCCTTGGGGTGTTGTGCGCAGCGTATCTCTGGGGAACCGACCTTGGAGTTACTCCACTCAAATATGAAAGTACTCTCGTAGCCATCAACAGTGTATATACATCGCCCTTTCGTTCCTGCTTGATGAGATGCAATCTGTAAGGCAATGAGGAGAACCAAAGACAAGGTATGGAAATAGGCATCGCACCTTTGAGATTTGTGCCATAAGAACCAAACTCAACTACCGCTTGCGCGGGAATAACCGCAGGGGGATATCGACCCCATCTAAGTGTAAGACAAAGGTAAGGAGCCGTATACGAAACCTGAATCTGCCGAGAGCGGTGGGATCGTACTCGCCAGTGTTGAGTTTACCAGCTCCTCTTCTCATCAGCGTTTCATCTGTTAAGTTATCTACAGTCATCAGCACCGACCTATGTGCGTCCATAGGGATTAGCATTTCGAAATGGCTAATTGTCATCACCTAAGAGCGTACCGTTTGGTAGCCATGATTGTTCGCCAATCAGTTCCGCTCGCCACGCCTTCTTCTATCTCAGGTAATTCACCACTTTCTTGAAGATCTCGGAAGCTCTCCTTTGTGTGGTCCTTGTCTCCTTCATCTTCACCAAGACCTTCCTTTGTATCGCTTCGTCCACTGTCGGAGGTCCCCTTTCGTCCCTTACGGGTGACCCACCCGACGAAGCTGCCCGTGCGTCTCCTTTCAGATTCTTTTTCTGGGGTACTGCTGCCGCTACCAGCTCCGTGCTCCTTGTCGTGCTCCTTGTCGGGATCAGAGGTTTTACTCTTCTGATCGTCCTTCTCAGGACTGGTCTCGGTATCCTTCTTCTTTCGACCTAAGGTTCCGAACAGCGACGCCGCCCTTCCCTTCTTCTTAAAATCGGCATGATCGGCCCTACGATATGCCAAATCGCGCAGTCGCACCAACATGGCAAAGTCAGCAATCGTTCACACGGATGTGTAGGGGAGTAAGCACGATAAAGACAAGTAACACCACAAGCGCAGGCCGCTGGAAAGCAGCAGCATCCGTTATATCAAGTTCAGTTCCATCCACAAATACGACAACGCTTACACCAGAAGTGTCTCTACCTCTTCATTCAAGGGTATATGCAGGTGCTCACGGGAACACGGATAAAGCGCCACAGCAAAAAGACAGAAACGACAGTGGCACAAAGGACTTGAACTGGACCACGTACCTATTCGTGGGTGAGGTGGGCGTGTGCGGGCTGCTCACCTGCGGATGCCCGCCGCTGTTGGTAAGCGGGCTGTTGGGTGTCGTGCTCCCCGCTGACGCGGTACCCGTCTCCTGCACACTGAGAGCGAAACCTCCTTTCCCTCCCTGCTGGGCCCGCACCACACAAGGCGCTGGTGAGAAGTGAACTCACTTCTACATAAAGTCAAGAGTATGACGAACAGAAAATAGAAAAAGCTGAGTGAGACAGGACACAGTGTTCGCGCACCTTGTCCTCGCCCTTCTTCGAACCGGTCCGACGGCGACGAAGAGGACCTGAGCCCCCAGGTTTATCAGGAAGAGGCGAAGGAGATTCCCCACCGTTCTGCTCTTTCGCTGGGGAGGGGGCGGCAGGAGAGGGGGTGGGGGTAGTGGGCTGATTGTGGTGGTGAGGTTGATGAGAAGAAGAATGAGGATGAGACGGATGTTGAGGAGGGGAATGAGGATGTTGTTGGGCAAGAGGGGGAGAAGCGGGCACGCTCATAGGGAAGGAGGGGGAGAACGATGGCAAGAAAGATAGCGAGGGCGATGAGGAATAAGTGAGATTTTGACCTGTCGAATGGGGCGGCGTTGCGGCAGACACCTCCATGACCGGCATGGGGGTGTCGCATATCTTGCACCGCTCCAAAGTGAGCGGGTTGAGGAAGGTGCACGCCGCGCAGGTCCATTCCTCCCCGGGCGATGCGGCACGCACGGGGGGCGATGGCGCGCCGCCTCGTGGGTCGAAGTGAGCAAACAGCTCTTCATCCATCTTGGGCGCACGCCTCTCCCACCGACCGATCGGTCGCTGTGTTGTTGGGCACTTGTGCCAATGCCTTAACCGAGAGCGTTTTCGAAGATGGGCGACGTCCTCGATCTGGCAGGTGATGTCTGTCAAGACAACAGAAGCGAATTCTTCAAATACTTCCCGATGTGGCATGCTACTTTTCATTTCAAGAATGATGGCGAAATTTTTTTGAAACGATTCTGAAATTTTTGCGAATCAAAGATCGTTTTCAAATATTGAAATTTCGTTCAAACCAGGTAAGTGGTGGCAGAACACACAGCACACAGAAAGAGCAGAAGACAAGATGGCCAACATTAGGACCCTCAAAGATCTGGAGAACCAGCACGATGCAGCGTCCTCACGACCCAACGCCTCGCCTCTGCCCAACCCATGGACCACCTCGTCCGGCTACGCGCATCCTGCCACCCACCAACACAACGATTTCGAGTGCGTACCGTTGCAGATTTGTTATCATTTATATATGTAGAGCATTATATTATTTCTTTATTTTTTAAATACAATTGCGAGTATTTCCTTAAGAATTCAAGAAACTTACAACAGTGGTTACAACTGCAGTTACGTGCGAGGAGCCGATCAGCAGTACATGGTGCGAGTGCCTGGAATTGATGGTCGCGAGACGGACGTCATCATCCCGCCGAACGGGTGGCAATACATGGCACTCATGTGCTGCGGCTCGTGCTTTCCCTGTTTCATTCCACCTCTGTGGTCGGCTGAGAAGAAGCAACAGTACATCAACCTGTTCAAGTCCTTCTCCTTTGTTATTTCCCTGATACAGGTGTCTGCACACTCATTGTTGATGACTGTGATTGAGTACTGGCCGTGACACTAAGCTTGCCAATATCACAGGTAGTCATGTTCGTTGTGGAACTTTCCATGGGCGGCGTCGTTTCTTGGGACGATAACCCGTCCCTAGGTCCTGGAGGAGGCACGCCCTACTCATTTGATTGTTTGCTTCAGCACATGTGTGCGCCGTAACTTCACTTGAAACTGAGTGTGCGGGAATTCTGTAGGCACTTTGGTCGATCTCGGGGCGAAGGAACCGCACTTGATGCGCCACGATTACCAGGTGTGGAGATTCATCACGCCTATCTTCTTGCATGCTGGCTTCATCCATATCGCCTTCAACCTCCTCTTTCAACTTCGTTTCGGTAACGAAGCGTCTCCTTGCTCGTTTGGTCTTGCTCTTACTGATGTGCTGCTCATTGAACAGGACTGATTGGTGAGCGCAGATGGGGCACTGTGCGCTATGCAATTCTCTATTTTATCTGTGGTGCGTTGCTATCGTGGAACGTGCGTTTCCAAATAGTCAGTGCTGCATTCTAATTCATCATCCAGGCGTGGCTGGTAACTTGCTGAGCTGTCTCATCTACTATGACTCTATCAGCGTCGGAGCTTCAACAGCTCTCATGGGCGTGCTTGGTGCTTATTGCGTGGATCTACTAACCAAATGGCATAAAGTGGATCCAGCGGTGCGCCGTGCTACGATCTATCCGACCTTGATTATGGTTGCCTTCGTTCTGCTGTTCTCTTTCCTCGGAAGGACCTACATTGACGGCGCGGGCCACCTTGGCGGCTTAATCGCTGGCGTTATGGTGGGCGGTATCTACTTCGCCGGAGAAGTAGAGAACTTCACTTCTCGCAAGGTCATGGCCATCGGCTCGGCCATCCTCCTGGCGCTCTACTTTATCACCGGCTTCGTGCTCTTCTACACTGTTGTGCCCGCTTGAGGAGAGGTTCACACTTATGGATAGTACTTGGCGATATCTTACAATGCTCGTGTAAATAGAAAACATAGCCGTGCACTTGCGCGACGTCTGGTTCGGTGGCCGCGTTCATGGCAGATACAAAACTTGTCCCCCAAAGCTTGAGGGACGTAATTACATCACTCGCATCGTTAGCTGCAGGGCACGACGCCATCGTTCCATCTCGTCTATCGACGCGAACGCAATATCGTGTCCACCCGTATCTGCGATACCGACACTCATTAGTACACCGACTAGATCAACGCCTCAGCGTTCGATGAAGCAGGTGAGTACTGCCAGGTTCGAGATGGAAGCTGTTGGCTCGTTCCCGCTGCTCCGATTCTATGTCTGTCACAACAAGACGCGACAGTTCCCAGCGGCTCGCTCCCTTCGGTTCCTGCTCCGGCACGTGGCACCATTTAAGACCGATATCAAGAACGGGTACGAGTGATGAAGAAAGGAGATGACGTACGCGAGGATCGCAGACAAAATAAAGATAGGTATCAGTGAGCACGAGGTAGCGACGATTCCACCGGGAGAAGCCTGCTCTGCACTTCTTCAGTAGACACCAGCCCGACAAGCTTCCGCTTTTCTCGGCCTCAATCAGTGCTTCCCATATGTTCCTTTCCTGCGCCTCATGCGCCTCTGTATGTAATGATCCGCCCGAGAGGAGGTCAGCAAGATAAAGAGCGGGGTCTCATAAGCAAACAAGACTTGAGGCTGTGCCCGACCTTTCTTCGTGCGACGGAGGGTGGAGATGTCAGCTTCACGCTTGCGCAGCAGATCGGCCAGATTGGCAATGACGATCTTGTGGTTCGCCCAAGCAGCTGCTGAGCCGGAAATGTCCGGACCAGGTGGAGGCGAAGGAACAGCAACCTCAGGGTTGATGCGCTGCAGCAGCTTCTGCTCCAGTTGTTGGTCTCGTAGGCGTTTTTCTTGTTGGTGGAACAGCTCTTGCTCTTGTTTCTCTTGCCTGAGCACTGTGCGCGCGCCGGGCCTGGGAGGAAGTAATTCTTCCCCCTCATCCGCCGTTCCACAAGGTGGGTTATCCGTAACGATGATGACTTGTCTAGCTCCGCTCTTTTTCTTGATGGTGGACATGAGCGCGCGCATCCATTCCTCCATATCGGCCTTCGTCGAACAGCACAAGTCATAGCCTATTCCGTCTGTGCCACCAGCCAGAGAGTCACATGAACGGCGTTCCAGAGTGGACGAGGGAGTTGTTAAAATGGGCTAGGTGGTACCTCCTATGGAGATGAAGAAGCTGTAGGGTCGCTCCTTGTCCTCCAGAGGAATCTCGCTGATGCTGAGCTGGGAGATATCCCACCTGTTGGTTCCCTCAAACGACTACGATCGATCCACAAGCACGAATTAGATCCAACTTTGAGAGATGAAGTGAAGGATCCACTCACGTCAGGGAAGTTGAGATAGTAGAGGCCTTCCTCCTTGAGGCAGAAGTAACGCTTCTTCCATGTGGTGAAGCTGAAGTTGACCTTTCTCTTCCATAACCATCCACGCATGAGAACGTCGCGGTAAGCGTTTGCAGTGAGCTGAGCATAGAGTTCCTTCTGTCGTTTCTGTTTGGCCTGCTCTTTCTGGTTTCGCACGCCGCGCATAGTGGCTCCCGTTTGTTTGAACTGTTCTGCCATGCTCATCGCTCGATCGTGCTTGAGCGTTCGCATGTGGAGGTTTGCCTTCAGCGGAAGTGGAGGAGGCGGTGGCGGTGGCCGCTTCAACTGGATTTCAAGGCTTGCGCGATACTCTAGTAGCCTCTTCTTAGCATCACCTCGGATGGTAGACGGATCAAGCCGTCTTCCACTTGCCTTCAGTGGACCAGCAGCTGCGGCTGTAGGCTTGGTACACTCTGACTTGGCGGATGCATCAGGTGCAAGTAACATTTTGGAACCATCAGCAGATGTTGGCGATGGTGGTGGAGAGGACTCGGCCTCCAAAGCCCACGCAACACGACGCAAGGCCACTTCGTCACTGTCTATGATGCGTTGCACCCCTCGTGGTGATGTTGGGGCCGAGCGTGAAGGACGTCGGTGTCTGGGCTGAAGCTCCGCTAGAGTGGCCTCAATGTCATCGGTCGTTTTAGGGAGTTTGGTGTGTACGCTGGCGGCACTTACGCTGAACCTCGCGCTGGCACGCGAACGGGAAAGGAGCTCCTTCCTGCCTCTCGACTCGTCGGTCTGTTCCCAGAAGACCGACGAAGCCTTGCTTCTTTGGATAGGTGCTCGCCCGGCGCACCATGTGCTGCCGCTCCTGCTGATGGGAGATGGTGGAGAGGCGCTGCTAGTGGATCGTGGAGACCGGAAGAACGATCTGATTCTTGGAGAGATGCCTTTGTGTTCATGCCTTTCCTTGGGTTGTCCCACCGTGCTGCAACGCTGCACCGCATCGGTGCCTGGTCTCAACTTCAAGGAAGGCAGCTTGTTCTTGGGCTTGTTGCTCTCATCGGCCATTAACTTGGCCACTCCCGCTGCCACTGCTAAACTGGCAGCTGATCACACCCACGAGCATAAGCAAAGCATTAACAACTTGACTGCATGGATATCATGAGCAGAGGACGGGATGAGTGTGAGTGCCTTCAGAACTGCCACCAGGAAAGAGCTGAGCAGCACTGACGCTCATGTGGTGTGACTTCCGCTTGGAGGGGGGAGACTTGAACCGAGGAGAGAGGGGGCCGCTCACGCTAACTGTAGTGGACTCGGGGATCGGTGGCAACTCAGCTACAACTATGGTGGCATAAGAGGAGGAAAGTAACGGGTTAGGAGCACAAGTGCTCAACGTGAAGGAAAAGATAGAGTAGGTACTGGCTAGACTGAGAGCATCGAGCACAGGGTTGGAGTTGGTGACCCATTTCGGTTCTGGCTTGAACGCAACGTGGGGGCTCTCCGTCACGTCATCCGTGGATTCAGGTCCGTCTGGCCTCCTCTTCTTCCACATTACGGCAAGGTGGGGCCGTTCCACTCTCCTCCGTGAGACTGTCTCTGTCCTCTTTCTCCCTCAGGCGTATCCTACCTCGTGACCTCACCGTCATCTCAGGTTGTGGAAAAGGGAATGAACCTGATAATGGTAAGTAAGATCCGTAAATGGAGATGAAGACCACGTACAGGCAAGGCCTTCTAAAAACGGATCGATATCATTATGATATCCTGTACTATCACTCATTTAGCGCATACAAGATATATATGTATCTGACGGTTGAGTCCCTCAGTCTGCCCTGTCCCTTCTATGCCAGCTGCTGCCGCTTGACCTTGGGGCTGGGCCGATAGGTGGCAAAGTAGTTGTCCTCTTCCGGATCGATGCCATCATCAAGCAGGTATCGTTCACCTCGTCGTTTCATGTGTGTATGCAGCGCCTCTTCCGGCATCTCTAAAAAGAGCTCCTATTCAGATACAAGCGACACCGTTGCAACAACAGGTTAGCGTGCACATGCCGATGGGTGGCATTAAAAGTGAAGGGTGAGCCGACCTGTTGGTATTCGTATATCACTTTCTCAAAGTAGGTCTCGAGTTCGTGCTCCGATAACAGGTCAATCTCACGTATCTCCTTCTGTCGTCGAGCCTTCTCTTCTTCCTTCTCGGCGATCCTCGCTGCCCGATCAGCCTGTGGACCTTGAGCCGGTTCGCTCTGCTCCCGCTCCTTCTCGGTTTCCTTCTCCTTGGGTTTCTCCTTGCCCTTGCCAGAGAGACTTCGACCATTGGTCTTGTTGAGCAGCAGAAGGAAGTAGATTCTACGATGACGAGCAGAGACAACAATCAATGAGTCTCACTCACCAGGTGCATTTGATCGGGGACATCAAGCAGCTCTAAGCAGCTTGAACAGTCCTGGCTGCGCCGTACCGCCAAAAGGTCTCCTCGTTCATCTTGCTCGGGCACATCGAGTATCGCAGCTTCTGAAGGGCCGGCACTGACTCCAGCATCTTACGCGCATGTCGCGCCTGACCCCGCGTCAATGGAAAAGAGCCATCTGCCCAAGAACAGTTCACGTCAGCGAAAAACACGGCTTTCCTTCATTAAAAAAATAATTTTTAAATACGGTTATTTCCAAGCCATTAAAAATATTTAATACTTTAAACAAATATTTAAATAAATATATTTAATACTAAAAATGAAACCCAAAAAGGTTTGGTACCGGGTGCCCTTGGCAGAGGGAATTCGGTGAAGGTGGAGGGATGCTGTGCGAGATGGCTCACGTATTCGATGAGTTCGGGAGTGGGTTCGATGTAGGTGGGGTCGTGCTCGTCGTCATCGTGGTCGTCGGCGGTCAGGTCCTTCAATTCCTCCGGAATGAGGGACACCGCCGTCGCCACGAGGTTGCCCAACGCGCTGCCCAGGCCCTCTCCACTCTTAAGCTTCGAAAACCACTGCATTCGATTCCCGAACCTAAATCGATTTATTTTTTTTCTCTATCAGGTATTAATTAAATTGTCTGCTTTATAAAGCATTTGGAAAAAACTAATCAATATAAAAATCAAATGTGTTTCAGAATTCTGAAACATGCTTCGGATTAACGCAGCAAAGTCCGTATAACTTGAATTCCACAGAAGATCAACTTTGATTGGCGGATTTATCTCCGCTGAGCCACGAGCTGGGCGCGCTAGTGTGTGCTCTGTGGTGCAACAACGTAGAAAGAGAGGACTAACAGAGGAGTGAACGAACCTCCCACCCTGCACAAAGCACAACACCAAAGGAGGACACGCGCGACAGAGGGACAGACAGGATGGAGGTGCGTGGAGAATCGACCGATGTCCACGGTAGTGGGGACAAGGGCATCGAGGACATGATAAAGATGAACAACCTCTCTGAAGAGAGCATTCTGAAGAACCTCAAGACGCGCTACCAACATGACCTCATCTATGTATGACTACGCCCCTTTTCGGTTTTTTTTCCTACCGCTTAAGCGTGGGGATGCTTGCGAGTGCAGACCAACACAGGGTCCATTCTGGTGTCGCTCAACCCCTACAAGCGTCTCCCTATTTACACCCAAGAGATGGTCAGGGAGTACATCGGCACGACCACCGGTGCAATTGGGTACGACCTTTATTTGGGAGTTGTTTCGCTTTTCGTTTTTGCTCGTCGCTTTTCGCTCTTTTGCGGGCTGAGCCTGACGTGGCACTTGTGGCGTGAGCAAGGCCTCCTCCGCACATTTTTGCCACTGCCGAGGCGTGCTACCACGACATGAGGGACCGCACACGCAACCAGTCGGTCATCATCAGGTTTGTTCGCCTCTTTTCGTGCGCCTTGCAAATGGCACTCGCAGCACGGATGGGATCATGAGTGGTTTAGCTCACTGATCCTCGCGAAGTGGTGAGTCAGGAGCAGGCAAAACGGAGGCCACGAAGCTCATTCTTCAGTTCTTGGCGGCGCGAACCACCAAACACTCATCAGTGGAACAGAAGATTCTTGAGTCAAGGTGAGTGAAGGCACAATGGCGATCATACTCACGTTGGATCATTAACTTAAGTAACTCGTGTGCATGCCAAAGTCCTATTCTCGAAGCGTTCGGTAACGCGAAGACGGTCAGAAATGACAACTCCTCGCGTTTCGGCAAGTTCATTGAGATCCACTTCGAAGGTAGTGGTCAGATATGTGGCGCCAAGATCAGCAACTGTACGTGTTCCTTCCCTCGACTCTTGGGAGCGTGTACTCACCTATGCTTGGATTGTTTGGCGATGGATTCCTACGTCAAGATCTACTGGAGAGGGTGCGTTTCTCTAGTGAAAGAAAAAGTGTTGATGATTGCTTACGGTGTAATGCTTCTCGTGGTCTGCAGTCGCGACTTGTGTATCAGGCAGAGTCAGAGAGGAACTACCATATCTTTTATCAGTTCCTCGCAGGTTCTACCAAGAAGGAGAGAGGTACGACTGTGTTAAAAGTGGTATACCAGATCTATGGTTCACTGGTCGTTTCTACCTGCATCCAGAACGATACCAACTACTTGAGATCAACCAGTATCATTACTTGAACCAAAGCGGATGCACATCTGTGCCCACGATCGACGACAATTCAGACTATGACCGAGTCCGGGTACGTCTTAATCTGCCAATGATGATCCAGGTTCAGTGTTGTAACTGATGTAACTGTACGCATTGGAAAAAAAGAATGCGCTCTCTGCTTTGGATATGTCCGATGACATTCAGGACTCCATCTTCACGGTGCTCTCGGGTATTTTGAGACTTGGAAATGTCCAATTCGAGGGCTCCGAAGTGTCAAAGATATCCAATCCTGAAGGTTCGTGATCCACCAAGATTCATGCTTAGATACTCACACATGGTGAACTCTATCTGTACAGAGCTTGCTGCGGTTGCACAACTGCTGAAGATCAGCCCTGAGGGCTTGGGCAAGGCCCTCACCACTCGTACTCTTGTGGTCAGCAGTCAGAAGATACAAGTGAACTTTAAGCCGCAACAAGCGGCTGACGCCAGGGACGCGCTCGCCAAAGCAATTTACAGCCGTCTCTTCGATTGGTAACACCTCATTCTCTTCTTGATGTGATACAACCATATGAACTCGTCCCACGAATGCAGGCTGGTGATGACCATCAACAAGGTTATCTACAAGCCCAAGCACGTCAAGTCGTTCATAGGTGTATTGGATATCTTTGGCTTCGAGAACTTTAAGGTACTAACACGGCAGAAGCTATGTATCCTCTGATTATTGACGCGAGATCTGTACGTCACTGGGTGCAGGTGAATAGCTTCGAACAGTTTTGTATCAACTACGCCAACGAGAAGCTCCAGCAGTTCTTCAACGAGACCATCTTCAAGATTGAACAGGCCGAGTACGCATCTGAAGCTATCAAATGGGACAACATCGAGTTCAATGACAATCAAGATACCATTGATCTTATCGAGAAAGCAAGGTGCTGGTCTGCCTCTTGTTGATAGGGTGCCACTCCTACTAAGCTGCTTTTTCCGATGCATCGGTAATGTAGACCGCCCGGACTCATCGCACTTCTGGATGAAGAATGTCGATTCCCCAAGGCGACAGACACCACTTTCTTGGAAAAGATCGAGAGCAACTACAAGTCGCACAAGAAGTTCGAAAGAGCAAAGAAGTCCCGCACGGCTTTTGTCATCCGTCACTATGCTGGCGAAGTTTCCTACGAGACGACCAACTTCCTCGATAAGAATCGAGACACTCTAGCCGATGATCTTATCACCCTGCTCACAAGCAGTGGTCTGCCGCTCATCAAGGATCTGTTTTCCAACGCCGTGTCGGACATTCAAAGCCCAGGAAGAGGTCAAGCAAAGCCTCCCACAGTGGGAACCAACTTCAAGAATCAATTGGCCGAGTTGATGGCCACGCTCGGTGCCACAGCGCCACACTATGTGCGCTGTATCAAGCCCAATACTATGAAAGCCGCCAGTACGCCTCCTCTTCTGCTTAGAGTGATCCGAATGAAGAGATCTAACATGGAATGATGCAGACATGTTTGATGACGATATGGTCCTGGCTCAGCTGCGTTACGCAGGAATGATGGAGACAATAAGGATTAGGTAGGCCCTTGATAACAGCACTTGCCAGATTTGGCTCGACACTGATGCATTGTTGTAAAGACGTCTGGGTTATCCAGTTCGCTATCCGGTGAAGGAGTTCATGTATCGGTATCGAATGCTCCTCCCTCCAGCCTACACCAATGACAAGAAGAACAAAGACAAGAGTGGGCAGCTTGATCTTGTGGCAGCTGCAAAGACGATACTCTCCAAGACCGCGCCCCGATCTGACGAGGGAGCCGCGCAGTGGCAGATCGGCAAGACGAAGATCTTCCTCAAGGAGACCCACGTATGCACTACATCCTTGCACCCCTCTTAAGAGATGCCACAGTTACTGATGCAATCACGTATAGAGTGCTACGCTTGAGGCTGCCCGTAATGAAGCTATCTGGGAAAAGGTTGTCACCATTCAGGCCTGGTGGCGCATGGCCTGGACGCGCAGCTATTTCCTTGAGCTGCGCCAGGCGGCCATCATTGCACAGTCTGGTATGAACACTGAGATTCGATTCAGACTGTGAGAACGGATATCTGATTTTATGTCCGTGCTCGTGTAGTTGTGCGTGGATTCTTGCAGAGGCGGAGGTATCGTAAGATCCGTGATGCCGAGCGGAAGAGGAAAGAGGAAGAACGCCGAAGGAGAGAGGAGGAGCGCAGAAGGCAGGAAGAGGCGAGACGCAAGAAGCAACAGGAGGAGGAAGCCGAACGTCGGCGCAAGGAGGCATCTACCGCAGGAGATGCCAAGGGCAAGGACAAGGTTCCCAGCGAGACCAACCTCGCCTCTTCTGAAAGCGTTGGCAGGGGTACTATCTTGTGGGACGAGAAACCAGTGATGAGCATGTACAAGACGTCCTCGCCGATTGAGTACTATGTTCCAGAAGACGGTATGTTCACCTAACAAATGATATTTATCCTTTCTGATCACTCTCCATCAGAACCAGAGAAGCTCAGCAATAGCCATGAATCATGGAACGCAGTTAGGTCCCAGGCTTCGAGTGGCCGGAGGTAGAAATCAGTTGCATATGCATGTTGTGCTCGACGTGTCTCATAAGTCATCACAGGGACGCTGGAGCTGGACACCAGTCCTTGAGAAAGCGGCTAACACTCAAGAGAGATCAAACCCTGAAGAAGCACAAGCCGATGTTGGGCAAGGGACAAGATGAAGAGGAGTACGCTCATCCTAAGTGCCCTAATGGTCATCAAGAATCTTTTTTCATCAAGATGGTTTCCCGTTCTCGTTCACCTGCAGAGAGGTACCAGAGTTGATCAGCAAGGAGGACATTCCCAAGTACGACATCGAAGAGTACGCCAGCGCCAACTTCAATTTCGAACGTACCAAGAAGAAAGGCGCATTCCGAACACTGAGAAGGAAGAAGGGCGACCTCTCGCTCTCTCAAGTGCTTTGGTATTCCAAAGTGCGCCCATTCCGCTTGGCAAGTTCTTGTTTTTGCTGAATGTCCCTAACCTTTGTCGCACGTACAAAGAAACTGGAGCAACCCCTGCATGCCACTCAGAACGAAAACTTCGCCAAGTTCTCGCTGAAGTTCTTCAAGAGTACGTTACGCCCATTTGGTGGCTTCGTGCATAACTTATGATTGATCTGTGGTCATCGGTTGAATGCGTTTAGTTATTACCAAGTTCATTGATGGCGAAGCGGGAATTGACACGCTCAAGGAGGTGTTCTTAGCTGGTATCTCCAACGGTGGATCTCTCCGTGTCTTCCGTAATGAACTCTACTGCCAAGTCATCAAGCAGACCATGCACAATCCCTCAAAGTACCCCACGAACTATTTCTTAAGAATTGAATCGCTTCGATACGAACGCCCATTAATACCCTGTCTGATCTACAGAGATGGTGCCATTCGGGCATGGGAGCTGTTATCAGCCTTTTGTGGTGTTTTCTATCCCACTGATGACTTTGCCAACTACTTGGCTGCTTACCTAATGCTGGTACGTGTTTCTTCTCGAAGCTTCAAGAGTGATACGTCCCTTCTAACCTGATTTCACTCCATCTACCACACATCAGCACTTTGATGAGAAGAGCGACATTGGCAAGTTTGCACAGCACGCATATGAGAAACTCAAAATGACAACCTACCACTTCTCTCACAAGATCTCTCGTCTGTATCCACCATCTACGAACGAGCTTGATGCTAACAGGGTGCGCTAGCTTTGGAATTTGTTCAACGAAGCTGGTCAGAAGCTGGTCATTAACCAACTCGTCACTCCACCCTTAGGAGCGGAGACCTCTCAAAGTGTGGTTCCAGATTCCGGGTGGTTCTTCTACCAGTCTTCTCGCCGACGCGGGCGCGACAGCCGCCGGTGCGATAATAGTTTTTTTCTTATTTAATCGTTGGGTGTTTGGGGTTTCTCTGATGGACGATATGCAGAGGCGTTCATCCCCTTGACGTCGAAGAATCTTCGCCTAAAGGATCCCATTGAGTTCGCTATCTTCGAGGTCTATCCTCGCCTCAATCTGGGTAACTTGGCCTTCCCTCGGGGCGATACACTTCCACTCGGTCTCACGAATTCTCTGCCTTTCTTTCACAGGTCGATCCCTCTCGCCGAGCGACTTCTTGGCCGACATGGAAAGCAAGGCTGAGAAGTATGGATACGAGTCACTCTTCTGGTTCAAGAAGAAGCTTTGGCTCGATCCTACCGCACTTCCTGAAGATATCGTGGAGGCCCGCCTAGAAATGCTGCAGCTGCACAGTGAAATCTTGAGCGGTATGCCTACCAGAAGTGTAGCTAAGCTCTGATGTATGATGAAATACTCACTGTTGAACCAAGGTCACCTACCATGCAAGGCTGAGGATTTGATAGCCTTGAGCTCTGCCAAGTGGCTCATCGATTCTCTCCAAGATCCGCAGGCGGCAAAGATAACAAACTTGTAAGTTTAACTAACTCCTACTCTTGCCTTCCACATTCATCTCACATGTTTGATGTAATTCACCTGCACACAGTGCCGAGAAGTATATACCCCCAATTATGTTGAATCAGAAGAAGCCTTCGGAGTGGACCCAGCTGATAAAGGATGAGGCGGAGAGACTCAGGAGCAATGGCCCCGGGGAGAGCGATCTCATCAAGATGTTCCTCAAGAGAGGTACGCCTCACTCTTCGGGTGTGCCTCATGAATCTGGCTAAATGTTTCCGGTTGAATCAGCCCAACAGATGCCGCTGTACGGCAAGACTCTGTTCAATGTCCAACTAGCCACAACTGATATCGACTTCCCTGAGACCTTCACGTTAACCGTCGATATCCATGGGATTGAAGTCCGAGACAAGCAAACCACGTACGTTGTCTCGTTTTTGCTGCAGCAATGACAAACGATTGACGACGCCATCGCAGGGAATGCATCCGCAAGTTCAGCTACCAAGAGCTTGGTGCTATTACTTTCGACGCCAGCAGCTGCATCATCAACTTTACCGACAAGCTGAAGCGACGTCCAATGCATCTGAAGACGCCTCTGGTAAGTGGGATGTTGTTGTAAATGGTCGGCCGAATCTTACAGTCAGATGCGCGGTGTATTTAGGGTGTCGAGATATCGAGCCTGTGCGAGGACTATCTTTACTGGCTGCGCGAGGATTCTACCACAGCGATTGCTGTTCAAGACTACATTGTATCTGATCCCAAGCTCCTCTCTTTCACTCAGGGTCAAACAATAGAGCTGATCGCCAGGTGAGCATAAAGTGATATAACTTGGGTGTTTTATCCTAACGAACTTGGATGCAGGGAGGGGAACTGGTGGCGAGGTAAGCTCAACGGTAAGGTTGGCGCCTTCCCGGCCAGTATGGTTGAGATACAGCTCGGTTTCAAGGCCCCTGATGGAGCTGATTCCTCGGAGAACGTCAGCACTCACCTTCGCAAACGCCTTTCTCAGCGCATGTCTGGCGTATGCTATGCCTTTTCGTTTCATCAGCATGCCTCAAGAGTCTCATCTGCTTCTCTTAATGCAGAAAACATCGTCAGGAAATGTCCCGACTAAGGCAGGCTCAATCATCGTTGGATCTCGGAAGGGTTCACGCCGAGGTTCAAGGTGAGTCTTCTCAACACAACGATTCCATGCTCGGTAAAGCTACTCACCATGTTTCCCAAATGTAGGTCGGGCAGCGTGGCTCCTCCTGTTGAGATGAAGGGCGTGTCAAGGCGGAGCAGCCGCATGTACTATTCCAAGATGTCTGGTTCGGGTGTGCAGAATGTGATCAATTCTCCGTCACCGATAACCTCACCTACCGGATCGCCCTCCCAAACACGTCGTGGATCGACCAGGCTCAGCCGTCGGTATGAGATGATGGAGTTTGCGAAGAACAACTTTAAGTCGGTCGACCCAACTGCTCCTTCTCCAAAGGGTTCGTTTCCCTTCTTCAGCTTATCAACGTCATGGATGCAACTAACCGAGTGTGCTTTCCTTAGCGCGAGGCATAACCACGCTCAGGCGAGGAATGATGGGAGCACGAGGAAAGTCGACCATTGTTCCTCCGGCTGATCCCAAAGCATCATCAGTCAGCATCGTCTTTAGCGATGTTCCCATCAAGGAGCCTCTCACCAAGACTGTTCCCGAGGAGCTAACAAAGCAGGCAATCAAGATGTTCGTCATGGTCATGAAGTACATGGGCGACTATCCCACAAAGAAGGGTGTCGAGCAATTCGACCTTATGCAAAAGGTATCTGGACCCTCTACCAACCTAGTCCATTGCCGGTGCTCACTTTCAGTACAATTCTTCCTCTTAGATGTGCCAGTTAGCCATTGACAACCCCAAACTCAGAGATGAGCTTTTCTGTCAGCTCATCAAGCAGACAACAAACAATCCTAAGAGGTACGGAGCCTCCCCTGCAATCGGCTGATCAGCGATGGTCAGTGCGATTGACTAAAAGATTGGGTGTTCTGATGCAGTCGAAGCACGGTTCGAGGTTGGGAGTTGCTGGCGATCTGCTGTGGTCTGTTCGTACCCTCACGTAACCTGGGTCCATATCTAGTGGATTACATTCTCCAACAAACTAAGTCAGCTGCAGACGATGATGAGAGCGTACGCACTCTTCCCTACAACAACTCCGCCAGGTGTACATCTTTTTGGCCTCATGCTGATTTTCTCCCTGCAGACCAAAGGGCAGGACGTACACAGATTAGCAACTGCAGCCATCCAACGCTTGGATCGTCTTCGAGCTGTGGGACTTAGACTCTACGCTCCTTCGGCCATTGAATATGATGCTGTTCGAGTACGAGATTTCACACATTCTCTATTACATCACTCCACTCACTCTCATACGAAATAGGTGGCAGGCCAGGTACCTTGCACCGTGTGGACACTTGATGGAACCAGCCATGTTGTTCGCGTAGACATGGCTGCCACGGTAAAGGACGTGACTCGGATAGTGATTGATGATATCGGAGTCACTCCAGAGGCACTAAAGGCCCGCGACTGGAAGCTGTGTGCAATCCGCGGTTCAGGTGATGACGCCAAGCATCGCTTCGGCACTGGTAGAGCTTCTTCACCCTCTTGCAAGTGTAAAAAGATACTCATATGATGAACATACTTCCTTTCTCTTTGATAGAAACCGGCGAGCCTCTCGGCGATAACGAGCATGTGTGCGACGCGATGGCCTTGTGGGAGAGAGAAGCCAAAACCAAAGGCCCGATGCAGTTTGTGTTGCAAGAGTGGCTCTCGCTTGATCAGAACAGTGCAATCGACGATCCTGTGGCGATCCATCTTCTCGCTAACCAGGCTGTCGGCCGCGTTGTTTCCGGTCGGCATCCCGTGACCGAGGGTGAAGCCGCCTATCTCGCTGCTCTTCAGTACTACTTCGAGAAACTAAAGGTATTGCTCACTGGTCCTATGTTCCTAATGAAACATTCTTGTTAACGATGTTGATAAAAAGGGGAAGGTTGAGGGACCGGTATCGGAGAAGGCTCTCTTCATAGCGCTGTTCTACCTCCCCACCAACCTGAGGCCGCGAAAGAGTGATGATGAGTGGTTGGCCGCCATCTTCAATGAATGGAATCAGCTCAATTATGCCATGGGTGTCACCGAGGCCGAGACGCGATATCTCGATACCGTCAAACGGTGGAAGCACTTCGGTGGAAATGTGTTCTACACGGAGAGCAAGCAGTTCCCCGAGGCCAACGCTATTAGTATCAACAAAGAGGGCCTCGCCATTCTCAATCTACCCAACAAGGAGCCGTTGGCGTTCGCTCCCTTCAGAGGTAAATTACGAGTACTTCCTTTCAGGGATGCATGCAGATAACTGACCTCATGGTGTCGTCGATGTAGTGATCTTCAACTGGTCCGCCAACCGAGGCGAGTCAGTTGGAGTGGTAGTGGGCTCCCTGATGAACCCGCAGCGCTACGTCTTCGTCACGTCTCAGGTACACTCTTCAGCTAGACGATTCTATCTTGGTATGCATAACTTACGCTGAGAATTGTGCACTCCAGGCCAACCAAGTGGTGCAGACATTCATCTCTCTGGTAGAGAAGCTCGTGGCTGAGAAAAAGCTGCAAAAGGAGACCAAAGCGCAGGCCTTCGCCCAGGCCACCATCCGGCGCGACATGCGCGTTAGAAGGCCATTCTAAACTAGCTCCGTCGTGTATAGAAGCTCTGTTAAGCTACAGAAAGATTCCTAAAGCTTCATCTTATCGCTTCTTAGTCAAAAGAACTGTCCTGGGATTGGAGAGAGGCCAGGAGTTCCTCAAGTGCCTTCTCCTCACGCTGGGCTTCTTCCTCAACCCACTTGCGGAGCTCCTCCCTATTCAACAAAAAGGTTCAGCTGTATCCCCGCACAGGGCTGGTAAGGGAAATGTACTCCGTTGGGAGGTAACCCTTGAACAAACTGAGGCCATCGAGGCTCAGCTTGAACACGTGTTCACCGATCGCTACTTCAACGGAAAGGAGATCCTCAAACAGAGAAACAATCCCCTTGTACAGGTCCCTGAGATCGTACAGGGAAACCAACACGTAAGAATCTTCACACCCACCACCCCAAGGTGAGGACAATGGACGTACAGAACCAAAGGAGGCATCTCCTCGTTGAGCAGGAACTTGCTCAGCAGAGGCAAAATGAATGTTGTCTTGACGGCAGAGAATCCATTAGCTCCTTTGAGAACGTCGGCCTTCTCGTAGAACTCCTTGCGCATAAAGTTGTTCACACTCTCTGACTCCACGAGGAGCGTTACATTGCGTATGGCAGCGAGAGTCAGCAAGACCTTTCCCAAGCTCACATTTCCGTCATCGAGGAACGCATCAGCCATCGCTTGAAGTGCCGAGCGATCAAGGCTGGCCTGCAGAAGAACAGTGATTAGTTTCTAGAGGAAGGCTAGATATCATACGCTGATATAGACTTACCGATGATGAGAAGCGAACGCCCAATCCCTGAGGGTTAGGTTCGTCTCCGGGACGCTCACTTGACTCAATCTTCGCTTCGAACGAGTGCACCTTCAGCGCATCAAGCACTAGATAGTGAGTCCTAAGTTAGAAAAACTTTTGCAATGAGTCGAAATACTGATATTGAGACCAACCTGAAGATAACTGGGATATCTCCACCTTCGGGATCGCCACAGACAGGTTGAGGACGAAGATATTCCTACCATCATTAACGAGCATTTTGGTGGTAACGTTCGACTTGAGTGCGTCTTTGGCCATTGCCAGAATGCCTTTGTTCTCGGAAGGTGAGGAATCGCTGGGTGATCTACACTGCTGAAAAGAAGGAGACACATACCCTTGACTCCGCTTGATACCTCACCCACCTGAAAGACGTCCACGCCCTCCTTGATCAAAAATTTGAAACTCAGGGGAAGGGCATTTTCGTCGGCCTTAGAAGCAGCCCGTATGTTGTTGGCTGATGATCATCAGAGCCAAAGGTAAGCTCGGCGGGTAGTGGCCAACTTCGCATCACGAGCAGGTTCATACCTTCTTCCTCTGAGTGGACATGAGAGACCGCGATCGAACTTTTTGCATCACCGAAAGTGCCGAGGTTGAGCTTGATGCTGACATTGGAACGATCCTCATCAAGCTTCTTCACAGTTTCCGAGGCTAGTACCATCGAAATGAAGGTGAGCGTCACTATCGTGCAGCTGAGTTAAAAAAAGAATGAGCACTTACTCTTGGCGAGGGTGTTGGTGATGGATGAAGCTGTGGCAATTACGCTCTGTGAGCGAAGACGCAACTTGAGCATCTGGAGCTTGTTCTCGTTCTCGCACCCTGCTAACTTTTTATCGGGATTGTTCCACCACGCCAGGAACTCATCAAAGCTCACCGTTCCTTTACAGTCGGGGTCACAGGCGGGAGTTAGTTCTCCACTAACCAAACCTGTTTCATATGAATACCATTTCCGTCGGTGTCGAGCTCTTTGACGAATGCCTTGGATTCGTCCTTCGTCAGCACCAAGCCTATCGCCAGAACAGAATGTGTAAACATCACACCGTCCAGGTTTCACAAACGTGAAAGGCGAGGCGGTGGTACCGAGGTCAAAGGCGAGGGATTGGAACTCGTTGGCGTCAATGTCACCGCTTCCGTCGGTGTCGTACTTCTTGAAGAGGTTCCGCACCTTCTCTGTTGATTAGGAGTTAAAAGTTGAGTCGGAAACTGAATATCAGTGTGGCTGTTCATACTCTGCTCCTTAGCGGCTTCAGCGGCAGGCGCGTTCTTCTTGGAGAGCTCCTCGTACTGCTGCTTTATCTGGGATACACGGCTGGCCGATCTCTGCATGACGTTTCTTGTTGGCTGGTCAAGGGAACAATGACGAAGTGCCACTTGTTCTGCCTAAATATCAAGTGACGGATTCAGCGAATAGGCCCAGAGACCCAGCCACCCGTGGTTCCCTGTTGCCGTGCATAGAACAGGCTACCCTTGCGTGTTTGTCTTCAGCGCCAGGTTTTGTCCACGGCCACGCACTAAATGACCAAATAATCTAAATGTTTGACTGAAAGCATTTCATTTTACGAAAAACCAAACACTTTCAGAAACAGGCCTTTGTGTCGACATCTGTTTTTTGTCGTCGTCGGGGTTGGCCACATCGAGGCAACACCGCCTGTTTTCTGCCTCGGTCCGAGCTGTGGGGTGTGCGGCTTTGGGACAAGCAAGAAAGAGAAGAGACAAAACACTCTCGCAAAGGGCTGCCCAGTGAGCTCGAAACGAGGAAGGAAGGAGCGAGGAGGCCCACACAGTAAAGAGAGAAAGGAAGATGAGCAAGCAGGACCACAACCTCTCCCCCGAGGAGCTGGAACAGCGCCTCAAGGAGAAGAAATGGGAGACCGTCCAGATCAAGGTCCCTCTTCTTTTCCCATCTCGCACATTCGCTCCCTTGCGCTTCCCCATGTGACGACAATGAGAGACACAATGGGGATAGACTGCTTAATTCGCGCAGCTCCCCATTTGCATTGCTCATTCTACACGCACTCACGCCAATTGATTTATTAATTTAATCAATTTGCTGGGTCTTGTCAATGTGTGGGTCTTATGCAGGGTCTTAGTGCGTGGATCAATTCGTACCTGACTAAGGCGGGCATCGAGCCCATTTCGGTCCTCCCCGACGACCTCACTGACGGCGTGCGGCTTCTCCAATTTCTCGAATTAGTCACCAGCCGGTCAGTCCCCGGCGGTTTCAAGAAGGACCCCACCAACCGCATCCAAAAGATCGAGAACTGCTCCAAGGCCATCAAGTTCATTAAGGATGACCTTCAGATCAAGC
Source organism: Acanthamoeba royreba (assembly GCA_000826365.1). Taxonomy (NCBI): domain Eukaryota; phylum Discosea; order Longamoebia; family Acanthamoebidae; genus Acanthamoeba; species Acanthamoeba royreba. The sequence goes on from CDEZ01019864.1 coordinate 26,816, forward strand.
TTGTCGGCATCGGCGCCGAAGGTACGCACCCGCTTCCCTCTTGACTCTCGCCTGGCTGGACCCTTCTCCCGATGATGATGTCCTTCGCCGAGCTTCGAGGCTGCCATTTCTGATTGGAAGTGGCTCTACACGGTGGTGGGGATTTTGACTCTGCGCCAAATGGAATGGGACAGATCTGGCGGACGGCAACTTGATGTTGGTGTTGGGTCTGCTGTGGAG
>CDEZ01019869.1:0-10527 GCA_000826365.1 Acanthamoeba royreba
ATTCGAATTGAATGAGTCTCGCTCTCCGGTCAAGTTGCTCACAAAAAAAGATCTTCCTGTTCACGGTCTGGTAGCTGAGCTGATGATTCTGGCAAATGAGTATGTTGCTCGCAAAATTCATTCTGCCTACCCCACATCCGGTAATCCCTCTCTCAACGCTATGGATCGCTTTAACATAACTGATTATCGAATCAGCACTATTGCGTCGCCATCCATTCCCGCGAATGTCCTCGTTCACCACCCTCATCGAATGTGCGGCATCGAAGGGATTCAGTATTGATGTGTCAAATAACAAAACCTTGGTAAGGCTTCAATAGCGCTCTTGTATCAAGAAGCCCTCTTCATCTTTTCACTACAGGCAGAATCGTTGAAAAAGGCGAATGTAACGAGTGACCCTTGGGTGAATCATCTACTACGCCAGTTGGCCACACAAGCCATGTCTGAAGCTCAGTATGCGCTTCCCTTCTAGTTCGATAGCTTTCGCATTTCACTTATTCCGATCCAACTACGTTAGATATTTCTCCACAGGCGAATTTGAGATTGACGAGTACTATCACTACGGCCTAGCTCTAGAAATGTATACGCACTTCACGTATGTATATTCGATTACTTCAGCATGAATTCCATCAGTTCTGACGTTTGTGCGACGCTGCTGTCCAGATCACCAATCCGCCGTTATGCAGGTAATTACGTTACAAGAGACAAGCTCAAGTGCCGTGATTCACCTTTTCCTTTATAGACGTTATCGTGCACAGACAGTTGTTGAGTAGCCTCGATACACCAAAAGCCCCATCAGTTCTGAACAACGAAGAGATGTCTGAACTTGCTTCACACATCAACAAACGCCATCGTGCATCCAAGAATGTTCAGAAGGACTCAGCGGCGCTCTTCCAAATTCTGTTCTTTCGCTCTAACCAAAACGAGGTGATAACCACCGCACGCCATGATCCTACACTTGCAGTGAACTAAACATCACCATCTGTCCCAGCCTGAGGATGCACTCATCTACGCCATAAAGGCCAATGGGCTTCTTGTGTTTCTACCTAAGTTCGGCATCAAAGGTAGCGTTCTCATCCAAAATACAGTTGAGGACAGCTAACTCATATGCGCTTCTTTTAAGGAACGGTTTATCTGTCAGACAAGAACGGCAAGCTACAGCTTCCTGAAGATGCGCTCTCTCCGCCTAATGCTGATATGCCTATCAACATCAATGGTTTCACCTATGATCAAGCTAATCAACAAATACTCCTTCATTCTGTTTTGTCTGGTAAATACCCGAAGCCTAGCTCCAATTGCTGTTAAACTGAATCTGCGTGCACCAAGGGCGCACTCTCGACGTAGCAGTAACTCTGTTCGATCACGTAACTGTTCGGGTCCATGTTGATGAGTCACGTTCCCATAGACCTGCAGTGAAACTAAAACTTGTTCGCTTCGGCATTGATCCTCAAATGCTAGCAGCAGGACCTCAACCTCGCGTAAACCTCGCCAAGGAAGTCTTAAAGTTACGTCAACAGCAACAACAGCACGGAGGACAAACGGTTCATTCCTCCCCTCTTTCTCACTCACTCACTCACAACTAATGAGTCTGCGCTTTAGAGCAAACACAATCTGCCGACAAACGAACGCGATGTCAGACTCTATCACAATTCAGATCCTGACCGGAGCTTCTACAATCTTTGTCAATCTTATCGGCTCACGTCTTCTTCGTTACAAGCGTCAAGTTCAGAATCACCTGTGGTAGATGGTAAGGAGGCGATAGCATCGAATAGGAGCCAGCAAGATCGTGCCGGGACTGCAGCATCCAAGGTGCCTTTCACTATGTAGATTTTATATCTATGAGGCTTTCCTTCAACCTAGAAATGTGCAGGGCGGGCTGGATCCAAGCCGCCGTGGCCGCCAAGAACAAGTACAGGCGGATCAGGAGAAGAAGTCAACAGACTTAGGCGTGCGAAGGTGGAGACGGAACGATCTAAAGAAGCCAAGGCCTTGGTTCAAATCTCTCTATACGGAATGGACAGAGGATGAGGGCGAAGGAGACAGGTACAGGGTGTCTTCTTCTTCGTCTGGCTATGCAGCCTCTTACGATTATTGATTGAAAAGAAACCATGGCTATCGAAATAAAACTTCGAGTCAGCCCGAAGCCCCGTGCTTTTCTTGCCAAACGGCAAGTAGACGCATACACCTACTCTGGTCTTCCGGGGAGAGAAAGGAAGCATCAAAGGAGTTGCGCGCGAGTTGCACCACGCCATCCAAGGACAATTGGAAGGCTTCTGCCACTTGGAAATAATTGTCGCCTATGTAGCCGCCAAAGTAGGCCGGATCGTCCGAGTTGATGGTGACCTTCCGTTACCGATTTCCGCTGCTTGCGTCAGTTTCGAACTTTTTATGCCATGATGCAGTTGGAGGCCAACGTACACAGATACCCGCATCAAGCAACCGTCCCGTATTCGATGCCGCAACAGAACGAAACACTAACACACGTATATGAGCGCATGCAGCAGCACACCACTGGCGATAGTACCCTGAAGCCGGACATTTGATGACGGACAAACTGTCAGAGGAATACGACGAGCGCGGAGCTGCTCCACAAGAGTTGGATCATCAGAACATCTGAACAGTGGGTGAGTTGTATGGTCCGACAAAGGAAGAGGGCTACTGCACTTGACTCCGTGATCAATACGCTCGGCCTGCAATTGCGTTAACGCTTCCCAGACAAATGCCGCAGGCCCCTCTTCCCCTAACAATAACTGGACATGAGCTGAGTCGGCTGAGCCTTCTCTGACAGAAAAGAAAAGTCTACCTGCATGAGCGACGCAATGCAACCCAAGTTCACGTGCGCGCACGAACACATCCTTGAACCTGTGTGGCGGATTACCCACCTCCTCCGAATCCAGACCAACACCTTTCACGAGGCCAGTTCTAAGTGAAGTGTCAGAGATTGGTCGTGCATAGGAGGAAGGGGAGGAACAATACTGAATATAGGGCAAGAGACTATCCAGGACCTGCCTTGCTTCGTCAGGTCCACGCTCACGAAGGAAGCACGTTATGAGGAAGCAGGAGACATCTTTCTCCTCTTCGAGAGCTCGGCGGATGCCACCAAAGAGCGAGGATAAAGAAACACCACGAGAGAGGTGAGCCTGAGGATCAACAAATATCTCTGCATGCACCACTCCCTGCCCCTTCGCTCGATGCAGGTAGGCGCGCGTCAAGTCGTAAAAGTCTTGTTCCTTGAGCAGTACGCGCATCCCTTCCCACCCACCATCACCACGATGGAGAGTGGTGAGGCAATAAGCAGTCGGAAATGGAAAGCTCCTTAGTAGGGAGGGGGAAGGGGGGGCACCTTGGTAGTAGGACGCCAGACCAGTAAAGTGCTCGCGAGCAGCAAGGGCCTCAGAGGGTGACGTGTAGGGCACCTGCACACCGTTCCGCCGGGCAAGCTCTACCTCTAGCTCCGCTTCCAGCGTGCCCTGGTGTGGGGCACACAGACACACAGTGGGGTCTATTACGGACGGATCATGCCCTCTGTGCGCCAGCAAGTGCTGAAGGGAGTGGTGGCCTACTTCCAAGTGCACGTGTAGTTCTGCTTTGGGGATGGAAAGGCACGCTTCCCTCAAAGAGAGTGGGTGGTCCGCGGCTGCCATGGTGTCCGACCCAAGAAGAGAGAAATAAAGCAGCTAAGGCACCTAAGGTTGGGTCAACGACCGAAGCGGGAATGTTTATGTACAGGAACTCAAGAAGAAAAGTAGTTTACAGACACGGTCGCCGTGCTTCTTTCACTGCCCTTGCCACACCACACGCTCCGGGTCGTCCAGACTCATCACGCCAAAGGAGACATCAAGCGCATGCTGCGACGAATCATCGACCACTGCCTGACTGGACGTATCCTCCTTCCTCATGGAACACCCTCCTCACCATGAGTTTGGGATCGACACATATGCAGCCAAGTAATGAGCACCTGTTGTGCCGGATCTGCGAAGCTCTGCCCCGTTTCCTCAGCCTCTAGATCATCACTCTGAAAGCCACCAGGTTCATACACCCTATACAACATGACGCAGGTGCTGTTCAATATCCGCTCATGTTTAGGTTCATGAAGAGATTTCGAGGTACCACGGCTGAGTCGAGTAAGGAGGAGGAAGGCCGGAGGTAGGGAAATGGTAGGACGTGTGCATAAATTGGCCATGACCTGGATAGAAGGTATGCATTTCTGGAACAGGAGGATAGAACTTTCGGGCGTAGTACGGCCCTGGCTTGGTCAGGTCGGTTCCAGATGAACTGCTCATAGAATGATGTGGTGGGTAGATCATCCCTCCAGTCTGCTGGGCACAAAAATCGCGGATCAGGCTTTGTTAGGTTGCAGAATGGATTCCGAAAAGAAGAAGGCACCATTGCCATTGAAGCAGGATACGGGAGTCCGGAATAGTATTGTTGGGTGGGTAGGAGGTAATATGGGTTGGCCAAAGTTGACAAGTACTTTTGCGCTCGCCTCTTGGTTTTCATTTCCATTGATTCGCAGTACTGGACCCGGAGTCGTCGGCCTAACCATTCGGACCCATTCTGCGGGGGCCAAGCAATAAATGAATGCCTGTGGCCAACACGAAATAGAGAATGAGGTATACCTCTTGTTCGATCGCTGCCGCAGAAGAGGCCGTATCACTATAACGAATGAATGCAAATGCACTGCGAATTGGTGCTTTACGCCAGGACAGCAATCAGTAACACTCGTCAAAAAGCCAGAATGGATTAAGATATACCGGAATCGGGTGTATTATCGTCACGATTGATAAGAGTAACGTTTTCAACATGGCCATAGCACTCGAAACGTTTCTCAAGACCAGCCTTTGTAACAAGTTGGGGATGGAGCCCACCCACAAATATGTTGAACTTATCTACCCCGAGCATGTCAGGGTCGTTCATACTGGTAGCCCATTCGATGACCCACTTGCGAAATTGGTTCTTCAAGCCCTAGCACAGAAGATCGTCGTTTAGGCTGCTTCAATGTTGACATAGTACATGAAAGAAAAATGTGGGTGTGTACAAGATAGGCGTCCATTGCGTCCTCACGAAACACATATTTTACAAAACCGCAACCCTTGCTTTTCTGAGTCTGGTGATTCTTAATTATAGTTACACTTTCCACTGGGCCATACGCTTCTGCTGTTTCTCTTAACTTCTGCTCCGGAATTGATAAGAACAATTGTGAGTGAGAAGAAAAAAAGAGTATCAGAGGCTGAGGTACTTGTGTCGTTAAGTTGCGGTTCATTTTAGCTAGGAAGAGCGTGCGATTGACCTTAGCTTTTTCAACCCTCAGGCGTCGCCCATCAAGAATGGTGTTGTTGGCCTGATAAAGTGCGTAGTTGGCTTCTTCCGCGCTCTAATGCAGCGAATTGAGTGGTGTGTTGATCACTTTGTGTCATAATTGTAATCACACTACTAGAAAAGAGTACGCACCGAGTACTGAACAAATGCATAGGGGCGAGAGGAGCGATCCTTCATCAGTTTGATCTTGAGCACCTCACCGTAACGAGAGAAGAAGTCATGGAGTGTGTCCTCTGGTGTGTCAGGCGAAAGGCTCGCCACAAACAAGCAGGCTTGTGGTGGTCCTTTGGGTTCAACTAGCTCGGCTTCTCCCGACGTTCCGTCGTCATGCTGATCCTGATCTGTGTTCGAAGCGCTCTGCTGACTGCCGACACTCTGATTCCTTTTTGCTTCTGGCTCCTCGGTGCTCTGGTAATTGCGTCTCGTTCCGGCCAGGCCAAGTTTATCCCCTTCCGAGAGAGCCTGCTGCCCTGCCTCAGCCTGAGGCACCAGCGTAGTTGCTTGAGCTGGAGGACTGTGAATGTTTGCTGTGTCCCATTCATCATGAGAATGACGAACACGCTACGCGTGCGCAGGACATGATGATGAGGCAAACTTACGTTCTGGTGCCAGCATGCTGATGCTTTATGGCAGGCCCTTGCTCTTCGTCTTCACTAAGCAAGTGTCGGTGATCGCTCACCTTTGCCGAGCAGGGTCATACGCACCCACTCCTCAAGAGGGGCCTCAGGTGACCACCACCGCTCGGGCAGCTGCCCCACACGTCGCTGCCACCATCGTAAGCACGTATGATGTACACACGGACACACCCGCACACCCCACCGCCTTGCGCTCCCATACGATGGATGACTCTACCCGTACCCCCGCTTCACACAATGATGATGCAGAGACAGAGACACACACAAAGAGAGAGACATGTGATACCCACCACCGCGCTCGTCTGTTGTTGGTTGGGTTGGGTTGGGTTGGGTTGGGTTGGGTTGGGTTGGCGAGGGAGGTCAGATGACGGTGCGTGCACACAGCCGCGAACCTCGTTCCTACTCGTGACCCGAGGGTATCAAGGACTTTTTTCTTCGTTTCCCTCCCTCGGCCCTCAACCTGCTGGCGTACAACCACCGCCGCCACCACCACCACCACCATACCAACATGGAGGGAGGAGGCGAAGAAATAGAGCACACACCGCGGGAGAGAAGAGTCAGCCCAGGAGAGACGAGCCGCAGCCCACGTGTGGTGGTGGCGCATACGCGCGCGTACGTAGGCGGGAGGTTCCTGGAAAGCTGGAACGCGTGCAGAGAGAGGAAGAACACCACCACCACCACCAAGGCCTAACGACCACACCACCTCGCGCACACGGCCGTGGTACGACACACCACCACTGCACCACTACACCACTACTACAACTACACCACCACCCACCACCACTACTACAACGACCACCACCACTACAAACCTCCCAAACCGACTGAAGAGAAACCGACATTGTCACCGGCGGATACATCCCGGCACCCCCCGCATGCTTCACATTCCTCGGATGCTAAAGGGGTAACAAACGCGATTGCCAGCATCATGAGCAGCATGACCACCACCACCACCCCAGGAAGCACTTCGGGTTCTTTACTCCCAAGGGCGGCCTCGATGGCGCAGGAGGACGGCGAGAAGGCGGCTCGCTGGGGCGGGTGGTGGGCCTTCCTGGTCGCCGGTGGCGTGGTTTTCGGTGCAGCTTTGGTGGCCGCCGCGTGGCGGGCTCGCCGCACCCCCACACCCACCACGTCCACGAAGCAGGACAAGTATGACGATGGGGCAGAGCCCACTTCCTCCGAAGAGCTGGTGGCCCACTTGCGAGGTGGGTTCCTTCCTCGTCATTGTCTTTTTGCACCACCATCACCATCATCACCATCACCAGTACCATAACCACCACCACCATCACCATCATCATCATCATCCTGGAGGCTGATCTCCCAACTGGTCACATGTGCAGCGTCGTTCCACGTAACGCAACCGTGTGTGGTACGGGCACTCTTGGCGGTGGACCGTGCGCACTTTGTACAGAGCGGGAATCCATACCGCGATGCCTCTTCTCCGATCGGTGCGCGTCCCCATATGTCTCCTCCAGACCCGCTTGATGGTGCCCTGACACTTTGCCTCAATGCAGGATACAACGCTACCATATCTGCCCCGCACATCGTGCCGAACCCCTGCCCTTTTCTGCAATGGGAGCTCATCACAGCACCTGACCATGGTATCGCATGGCTGCTGCAGGCAGCGTTTGCGCTGGACTTGCTTGGCGAAGTGGTAGCACCAATGGATCGTATCGGAAAGCAAGATACGTCAGAGATGCGAGTACTAGACGTAGGGTCAGGGTCGGGCTACACAGCAGCGTGTCTTGCCCACATGTTAGGTCCTCATGGCCAGGTGTATGGGATTGACCACATTACAGAGCTCGTGCAGATGGCACAGCGCAATATTCAGAGATCGAATCCTGAGCTTCTATCTCGGATACACCTAAGTTGTAAGTTCCCTTACTCGGCTGCTCTTGAGATGATGGTCTTTTAACGCGCTTCACTCATTTTTTCTCTTACTAGTGGGTGATGGATTTGAAGGACTGCCTGATTATGCCCCATTTGATGCTGTCTACGTTGCAGCCGCTGCCCCAGGTGCGAGATGACATGATACATGAAGTTGACGGATGGCGGGTGATGATAGCCTCCTGTGTATATGAACTTACATTGGAACTAGAAGTACCGCAAGCTCTGCTTGACCAACTGAAACCAGGAGGAAGGATGATCATACCCATCGGTACGGATCAGATCATACCTGTACGCTAGGACAACTTTATTCATGATATCCATCCTGTGTGTGCATTTCTCTGCCTCCTGGCAACCTTGCCACCAGGCCCCCCGGATGGCTTCCAAAAGCTGGTTCAAATAGATGTAACAGTTGAGGGGCAAGCCAAGGTATTGCCCCTTATTGATGTACGGTTCGTGCCCATGCTCTCCAAGGAAGTGCAGCTTAGTGGCGAATTCAGCAGTCCCACACGGATCGTACATAACCACTCGGGTAGAACACTCACTCCAATTGCTGCGGTTGCTTTCAAGTGCACTTACGTCTCCACCCCACCCAACGTGCGTGCCTTCTTGGGGCCGACCAGGCGAGCGAATGGGAGTAATTGCCCGAGTTCATCACGCGCCGGACACGACTCCAATGTACCTGCAACTAGTGCACTCTCGCTTCGTCAAGCGCCCTCCACAACAGGCGAAGGAGGACGATGACGGCGATGAAGAGGAGGCGGACCAGGTGAGCGAACAGGCGCAGGACACCGCGTAGGGCACTTGGTCGATCGCGATCTGGCATCCCCAGCATATCCTACCGCCACACCAGCGCTCACTGTTCGTTGCCTCCTCCTTCCTTGTGTACGAAGTTGTTGTGCTTCAGCACGTCCCACCCTAAATAATAAATAACAAATAATAAAAATAAACGAATAATAAACAAATACACCCAAACAAGATGGAACAACAACAACAACAGGCGGAAGAGGAGCGAGGGAACGTCCAGCGGAGGAGGAGGAGGAAGGCACCACGACCGGACAGGGGGGCACCCGTCTCGTCGCCGGGGAAGGAGGGGGCGAGGAGGGGAAGGGGAAGGGGAAGGACGTGGCGGGAGCTGTGCGTGCGGACGGCGTGGGGCGTGGGGCACGTGCTGGAGCGGGCGGCGGTGTCCGTCGTGGTAGTGGTCGCGGCCCTGGCGCTCTACCACGCCCTGGCCACCTGGCACGAGGACCAGCTCTACCCGCCCCCCGGTATCTTACCTGAGATTATTTTTATTTTATTTTTATTTTTATTTTTATTTTTATTTTTATTTTTATCTTATCGTACTGAAATATATTATATCGTAACTTATTTCATTTTATTCATAATTTTGATCTGGCGAGTCGTGCTCGTCCTCTCACTCACCACAGAGTGCAGGGCGTCTGGTGGATGTGGACGGGCACACCCTCCACCTCCACTGCTTCGAGAGCGGGGATGGCCGGCCAGCAGAGGACCATGGGGACGATCGACGCCCCACGGTAGTGTTCGATCACGCCACGATGAGGCTCTCGCAACAATTTCACAAGGTCATCGCCGCCCTTCGTAGGAGGGACCAGAGCCCTGTCAGAGTGTGCCTGGTCGATCGGCCCGGCTATGCCTTTAGCGAGGCTGTGTCCGACGAAAAGAACACGGATCGCGGGCCCGAGATCCAAGGCCGCGAACTGTTCGAAGCTTTGCAAAGTGCCGGTGAAGAACCTCCATTCATTCTAGTGGGGCACTCTCGCGGTGCGATCAATCAGCTCATCCACGCCACATGCTATGGTTCAGAAATGCCTGATGTGGCCGGGCTCGTGCTCATTGATCCCATGCCACCCGGCTTCCGTCTCCCATCAAAACTGCAAGCGATGAAAGCAAGTGTGTTGGCTCGAGGCCTGCGGATCGTGCCCTGGCTGGCGCGCCTAGGGCTGGTGCGCAACTACCTTTACCTCTCCTCATTCACGGGCCAGGCCGACGCCATTTACGATAAGGAGACACTGCCCTACCGCCGATGGGCAGAATCCAAGGCGTCCTTTTGGCGCGCTGTATTGAGTGAGTTTGAGCAGGAGGACGAAAATCTGGCTATCGAGCGGCGAGAACGAGACATTCTCTCTCGCCGCTGGACGTTCCCGCTGGTGGTCATCTCAGCAGGCCGCCTCATGCCGGCATTCGATGAGGATTCCCGTGCAGCTTGGTCAGCCGGCATGCTCCGCTTGGCCAACTATTCCACTCGTGGTCGCCACCTGGTAGCTCAAGAAAGTGGGCATGACATCCCGTCCGAACAGCCGGAGCTCGTCGCCGACGCCATCCAGTCCGTTCTCCAGCACGCCCCCTCGCGCCTCTGCCTGCCTTAGAAATGAGTATCTTTCGTCCAATCATCTGCTTCCGTTCTGTCGGAGTTTCTCAATTGGTGGAGAAGCTTGAAAATTCAGCGTATCTTCCCTATAGGTATTATTGTATTATGCCCATGTGCGACACCAACGAGTTCTTCTCCTCCTGGTTGCTCGGCCGTATGGAGTCCGCTTGGGTGGTGGCGGGGTGGCGTGCCCTGTTCGAGGAGAGCGCCTACCCGGAATGGGTGGTGGTGGGCGTCTTGAGTTTCCTGCTGCATGGTATCGAGAGACGCACCTTGACCCCTCCCTCCCCGGGCTTG
>CDEZ01019875.1:0-33751 GCA_000826365.1 Acanthamoeba royreba
TGTTTGTACGTGCAGCAAGGTATGGTGTACGCTGTGGAGTTCTCGCACCGCTCGGGACGAGATCTCATCAACGTGGCCAAGAAGAGGACGAACGTGGTGCCCATTGTTGAGGACGCCCGTTATCCGCTCAAGTACCGCATGCTGGTCGGTATGGTCGACGTCGTGTTCGCCGACGTCGCGCAGCCCGATCAGGCCCGTATCGTGGCCATCAACGCGCACCAGTTCCTCAAGAACGGAGGTCACTTCGTTATCTCCATCAAGGCCAACTGTATCGACTCCACGGCTGCCCCGGAGGCCGTCTTCGCCAAGGAGGTGCAGAAGCTCAGGCAGGAGAACTTCAAGCCCATCGAGCAGATCACTCTTGAGCCCTATGAACGTGACCATGCCGTCGTGGTCGGTATCTACAGACCTGACGCTGCTAAGGCATAAACATGACACATTGTGCAGGAGAAACAGAGGGACAATACAGCGCTGGGGTGTTCATGAAGGGACCTTGTTCTTCTTGTTGTTCTGTGCATGTGGAAGGGTAACAATTTCGCGAAATTTGTAACGATTTGGAACGTTGTAAAAGAAAATTTTAATCATTTAAAAAATAGTAAAGATGCAAAAGGCGGAGGAGCGGAAGTGGGCCTTTGATTTGGCCAAGGGCACCCACCGAGCGCGGCGAGAGGGCAGCAGCTCGGATGTGGTGCCGCCACTGGGCTACCGCAGCGACGTGCAGGTGAGCGAGGGTTCGACCGGCAGCCGCGCCGGTGCTGGCGGAGCGGGTCGTGCCGCCGCTGCGCAACCCAACATGCGGGAGCTCCTGAAGAAGGTCACTCTCGCCACGCTCTCTGCCTCTCCTTTTCTCAACACATTTATTTTCTCTTTTTAGTTATTGTTCCTTCTTCCTAATTTATAATTTTTATATTTTACGGTAAACGGGTTTAGATATTTAATTGCCGTAAAATAGAGAATTACGAAATACATAGAAAATGTGTATTTGTCATAACTTGTACCCACATAATAGAAAGCGTGGGAAACGGCGTATGCGCCTGGACGAAGCATCTTCATGACGCTCTTCATGATGTGGATGACGGGAAGCGGTGTGAACATTTTCACTATCATGATCACCCTCTACACAATGTACAATCCCATCAAGTCCATCCTGTCCGTGCGTTCGGGTACCTTCTTCATGTTGCCTCATCACTGAAAGCAATAGCAATGAGTCGATCGTCCCTCATTCTCTGACCTGGCCTATTCTTAATTGCCTTTCTTTTGCACACAACAGAGTTCGCTCGTTACGCAGAGCTTGGGGCTGAGTTACTGTTGCCTCAGCTGATCTTCGTGGCGATCAACCTCCTCACGTTCGGTATCGGAGCATATAAGGCATACAATCTTGGATTGCTGCCCACCGATGCAGATTGGGCAATGTCTTTGAGTCCGAAGCAGGTATGTAACTTTTTCTGTTCTCGTTGGACAGACACTGGACAATCTGTGCCCTTATTGTTTCCTTTTTGCTCTGTCCGCAGGCTCTGGAGTTCTCTGGTGGTGGATTTGCCTTTTCCTCCTGAAGAGCAGCCCCTTGCTTGTCTTTCAGACCCAACATGCATTGTGCTTTGGCTCATCTTTGTTTTTGTGTTTTTTTTTTGTTTTTGTTTTTTTTCACCACTGAGATCAGCAACAACGCCGCTGACGTCAGCCCACGGGAGAAGAAACCATACCAACACTAAAAGCCTTGTGCGCAACCCAGATCCACAAAGGATAGAAGACAGACCGTATCCGCTATGCTGTCCTTATTTGGTAAATCTCTGATATGAGTAATCAATCCCGCACCAACCAAAAATCAAAAATCTAGTTATATGGGAGGAATTCCCGGTATGTTACCGACGGGGCAACACCGTGAGCGGCAAAAAGGAACCGGTCAGGGAAGAAGCCGGCAACAGACAACAGAACGCCTGGAACCGGAGCAGCAGTTGAACTTGCCCGACTGTCGTTTCTCCATAGCACACATATGGCGCTCACGACCTGGAGCTGTTTTCTTCTTGTTCTGGCAGCTTTAGTTCTTCCCGGAGAAGGAGGCGGTCTCCCTAGTGCGTACTTCACCTTTTTTTTTAAAAAGATGATCTTTTTCTTTACGGTTTACGTTTTTGATTCAATAATAATAATAATTTTAAAATTGTTCTCGGCGTGCTTGACATTGCAGTCATTACGGGGTACTACCAGAACCCGGCAGGAACATGGAAGGTGAACTGGACAGTTGACCAGGGACAGGCGAGTACGTTTGGCTCTCTCTCTTCGCTCCTTGTGTATGGTGTACTCACTTGGCATGTGGCTCACTGCGCACACAGCAATCGAGTTCGAGATATGGGCATACACCACATCGTGGTGGGCCATGGGCTTCAACACACAGGACATCATGATAGGAGCAGACATCATCTGGTGTTCCTTTGATGAGTAGCCCGTCCCCATCATTCTGAGTGACTCTACTGGACATGACGCAAATGTTGTTTCCTGGACTTTGCAGAGCGGGCCAGGGTATAGTCAGGGACCGAAAGGCCTATGAACGCTCCACGCCACCAGAAGACAGCCAACAGGACGTTACGCTGCTCAACTCCAGCAGTACGGTGTTTTGCTTAGGTTAGTGATACAAAGATCAGGCAATTCACATCTGTGATTTCCTTACAGAGGTAGATGGATGGTCCGGTTGCACTGTCATACGTAACCTGAACACAGGGGACACAGAGGGAGATATCGTCATAGGCAGTAGCGATCTTGTGCGTGATCTTGTTGAGCCTTCTGTTTGCAACCGTTGCTTACTCATCAAGGATATGCATGTGATGATCAGTACCTGCTGTGGTCATTCGAATCAGTGCCAGGCAAGCGCTCGATAGCTAAGCGCGACTGTCCTGATTTCTGTCAACACTCTGACTCCAGCGTAAGAGCTTTCTGAATGAATGCTACATATCGAAACACTTCTGCTCACTACTCCATTTTACAGAAAGGTCTCGCTACCGCCAACTTTATAACCGGTTCAACTGTGGACGTCAAGCTTACCGATGATAAACGGAAGGTCTGATATCGCTACCCTTTACAAAGATGAATCAGTGTCGATCAATTTACTGGATATGTATTCTTGTTTTAGGCCCATGGGATTCTGATGCTCTTCGCCTGGGGATTGCTGGCCGTAGCTGGCACTTTCATTGCGCGGTACGCAAACCTTTGTTGGGGCTTGTTCGTGGCACTAATGTGCGCTCTTTCGCCAGATATTGTAAAACTCCACAAGGAAAGTGGGTCCTCTATGGCTATATCTGGGTTCACCTGCACGGATTCATCGGCGTTATGATATTTATTATCAATCTTATCGCCTTTGCGCTTATCGTGAGCTATGTTTCTGATCAAAAGACCGAGCATTTCAGAGGAGGTATGAACCTGGTTTCCTCTGCTTTGAAGCGTTGCAACTCAGCAATGAATATGTATAATCCTTTCCCAAAACACAGCGCACCAAATAATCGGTTTGATCATGTTCATTTGTTCCTTCATCCAGCCTCTTATCGGCGTGATCGCTGAGCTATTCCTAAAGAAATGTACATCCGAGCTTTACTTGTGCAGTCCTGTGAGACGCGCACTCATATTACATATTACAGATAAGGATCCTAATTGGATCGCGTACATCATTGGATCAACTCATGCAATTGCTGGAATAGCCATGGTGTTGTTAGGTCTCGTTGAGGTCTACCTAGGCCTTGCTCTTTACTGTGTGCCTACTTACTCCATGGTACATATGTTTAACTGCTGTTAGTGGGAGTTAATTACTAACATGATGGTAGGTGACATACGGAGTGAGTATTGGATGCATGATCGCCCTCTTCCTGCCGCATGAGATTCTGCGGTGGGTTGCGCCATGGGGCTCTTGGCTTGGTGGTCCTGGCTTTACCTACAAACGAGACGAGGATGGCGGAGGAGACACGGAGATGAAAGAGTTTGAGTCAGAAAACAAACTGCCTTGGATGAATCTTCGACCCTCCAAGGTGCGTCTGGTCCTGTTTCTTACATTTGGTAGAACCTTGCTGAGCACACATTCCTTTAGCAACCTCCATTAGTGGTGAAGATCTGCTTGTGGATACTTCAGGTGGGGCTCGCACTGGCTATAATTGGACTTTGGATCGCCGCTGCCGTCGGTGTTGGCAAAAAGGTAGTCCACTTGAACCAGTAGCGGGCAGTTCGTGCAATTCGTTTATTAATCAAAAATCATTTCCAGGACATTAGCAGCTCCCAAGACAGCTACGACAGTCAGTGTCTCATCGGCACGAAATTCCAATAAGGGGATGGATACGGCTCACTATAAGTAAAGAATTGGGATTCCGAACTGCGCATGCTGAACTCTTTTGAGGCTGATGTGCCCCCACAGATGAGATATACCTATGATTTTATGGCAAAGGGTCCGCCTGGCTCACAACAGAGGGTCAGGAGAAGAAAGAGCGAGGTGGCCGGTTAGCTTAGTTGGTAGAGCGTGGTGCTAATAACGCCAAGGTCGTGGGTTCGATCCCCACACTGGCCATTCCTTTTGCCCTCTCAACCAACAACTGGCAATGAATTCGCCACATTGTTGACATAAGGCAATTGCCCTATGTGCCCTGGATTCCCGTCCCTTGGGTAGCTCTGGCCACGACATCAATTTGGCCTTAGGAATTACCCCTAGGACCCCTTCTTTGCTTGCAAGGTGGCGACCATGATGCACAATGCAGATGGGGATTTCGAGGATCAACTCACATATGTGTGGCGGGAGGAGAGGCGCCAGAGGTGTTCTCCAAGAAGTTGCCGGTGCTTGAAGCACCCTGCTCGGCTTTTTGCATAGACTGGCCATTCAAGACATTTTCCTCGGAGATTTCCGCCACTCTACCGCGTTAATGTCCGCGCGTTTGGTGTCGACAACAAGTCTTCTTGGACGCGTTTTCACGTTGCGCCGTTGCCTGCTTTCTTCTTCCTCCTGTCGCGCTACATCGCACCCATCTCTTTCTCTTTCCTCCACGCTACACGCACACCATCGATCAAAAACATCCTGTTCTAGTCTTCTCGAACCTGTTTTCATCATTTGATCGATACCAGACCAGTTCGCGACATTCTTCATTCTTTCTACTTTCTCCTCCGCATTAATTAATTAATTCAATTCTCTACACACACATCTAAAATGGCGAGCACTGCGATCAGCCTTGCTGTTATTGTCGAAGACGACGGCCGCACCACCGAGGTGGTGCGTGACGGAAGCCCTCTCGAGACCGCCCGCACAATTGTGCGAAAAATCGATAATGGCGAGGATGGCAAGAAGAGCTTCGAAGACAAGGGGTACACCCACACCACATCCCCTACCTCTCTCTTATGTCGATGTGCTGCATACTTTTCCCATTCGAGAGTTCACATCTCCGTTGAGGACTGGAACGCCAATCAATTAATCTTGATCTTGTTTTCTGGGTTATGTACGCAGGTACCGCTTTGATGTCTGGGTGGCCGACCGCGTAGTCTACTTGAGTGCTGCCAAGCAGGGCTCGGCGAAGCAGCGTGTGTGCTTCGAGTTCCTCGGCACGATCAAGCAGGAGTACGAAAACCGGGGCTACGCTGACCAGCAAAACGTGGCCGCCTACAAGAAGTTCGTTGACTCTCAGCTGGTACGAACATTGTTTAGACACAGCCTGATCTTGGTCCAGCCAAAGGGCCAAGGGTCTGTTGTTTTGACAAAGAAGAACGCTTACCGTGGACTAACGTCTGTCGTTGAATGTCAATTGCAGGATCGGTTCTCGGACTACAAGAGCGTTGACAAGATCGGCGCCGTTCAGGCCAAGGCTGATGAGGTCAAGGATATCGCTCTGCAAAACCTGGATAGGCTGCTTGAGCGCCAAGGAAAGCTTGAGGAGACCGTTGAGGCCACAGAAAGGCTCAAGGAGCAGGGTGGCATGTTCGAACGTCTATCAAAGAAGCAGAAGTGCTTGGAGAGGAGACGCAACATCTTCTGGACAATAGTGCTTGCTATCTGCTGTCTGGTGCGTCTGCTCTTCTTGATCCGTTGATCACTGTAATGACAGCTCTGTACTAACTTTGCTTTGCTCTTCTACCAGATCTTGCTGGCCTTGATCGTTGGTATCATTGTCCTCATCGTTTACAAGTCCTAAAACTCTCCCTACGTCGTATCTCTCCTTCGTCATTTGAGTATCGACATTTTGACTGCGGTCCCTTGTTGTCTCATTCTTCTTCACAACTACACGCACATGTGCCTGTAAATAAATTCCCTCATTTCTAGATCTTAGTGACGAACAGCAAAGACGTTGGTGTTGGCTGCTCCAGGCCAATTGTTGGCTGGGAGACCCCAAGATGAAAGCATGGTGGTGTAACAGCCCATCATGCATTGCAGCCACCCACATTCATTGTCCTACCACATTGCCGTCGACGAAGAAGTTGTTGGTTGAGAGGGCAAAAAGAATGGCCAGTGTGGGGATCGAACCCACGACCTTGGCGTTATTAGCACCACGCTCTACCAACTAAGCTAACCGGCCACCTCTCTCTTTCTTCTCCTGACCCTTGATGCAGATAATAACTGGTAAAGTCAAGTTTGCTTGAAAGCTGTTCACCAAAGACGGGTCTGTTCTGTACGACGCGTAGTGATGTGTTCTCTTTGAATTCAAGAGTGACACAGATGGCACAGACTCGTAGGGTGCTGGTGGTGGACAAGGGATTTGGTATGGTGCGTGGCAAGCGTCTGCGTGAAGTCCTCGCAAACGCCCCTGCAGAGAGAGGCGTGTCGTGGGAGGTCGCCGTGGCTTTCGTGCCCGAGCCCACCGACGCCCTCGAAGCTGGGATCGCCACCTTGCGGCCCCTACTTGCCTCCTTTCCCTCTTCTTCTTTTCCCTCTTCCTCCACTACCCCTCCCACAGCCGCTGCACCTTGTACGTGTCCGAGTCTCTGCCACTTTCATTTTACATTTTTTTCGAATTTCTTAAAACCTGAAAACTAAAAATTCTAATTTTAAATATAAATATTTTCCTATTTGCGAAATTTAAGAAAAACCTGATGATGCTGGATGTGTGCAGCAGCTGCAGGTGGACCGCCTCCACCTCCCCCGCCACCGTCGCCACCACCGGAGGTGCTGGTGGCCGGCAGCCGCGGCGGCAAGTACATCGCTGCTCTTCTGCGGCGAGGCCTTTGGCGCGGTCCCACACTTCTGATCTCAGCCATGAGTGTAGGGCGCCACCAAACTTGACGCATCAGTGATCACTGGTGATACTGATTCTGGCTACATGTTGACACGTGTGATGTGATGTGATGTGAGCAGACGAGCGAGTGCTGCTCAGTACGAGGTGTCCCGATTGTGATGGCGCATGGGACGAATGACGGGACCAATCCCATTCATCGTGTGCGGGAGGATGTACAGTTGGGCACGAAGGTACAGTGGATATGGTTGGTCGAGGATTGATGGTGAAGCACCGGTGTTCACGCTTGTGGCTACAAAGGGACTGGTAGTGCTACACGAGTACGAGGATGACCACAGCCTGAGTGCAGTCGAGCAGGGTGATACTCTTCTGCAGCTACTCGAAGAGGCCTATGCCCTTCAATCCAAGGTTGCATTCTACTTCCTTCTTTTCCAGGACCGT
The DNA here is from genome assembly GCA_000826365.1 of Acanthamoeba royreba. Classification (NCBI taxonomy): domain Eukaryota; phylum Discosea; order Longamoebia; family Acanthamoebidae; genus Acanthamoeba; species Acanthamoeba royreba. Next base: position 7,623 of record CDEZ01019875.1, read on the forward strand.
GTACTGACCAAGTCACTTCTGTTTCCTCTCGTATAGGTCGCCGAGTGTGTGGCAGCCGATGGCGGACAGGCCACTGCGACTTCGGGAGGTGATCGTATGGCCTTATTTGAACAGATCAAGGCGCGTCGCATGGACAGCTAAGAAGTCCAAGGAGTCCTTTCGCGTCGCTTCGAAAAAAGGACAAATAGTATTTCATTTTCCTTTTCTGTCTAAATTAATTATTTTATCGATATGTAAAATATGCAGCCCATTCACTCTCTCGGCCGATAAGGATGGCGGACGAGACAGATATCTTCATCGGAGGTCTGGTGGCCTACGTGGTGGTATTCTTGTGGATATGGGCCCTCGTCGTGTGGCTCTTCTCCATCAACTGCTTCCGTTCTGTTGGCTTTGTTTGGCGGCACCTTCCGCTTTTGTCCCCTAAAAACATTTTTATTATTCTTATTTCCATTTTCCTTATTGGTACGTCCCAATATATTGAGTCAAAAAATGGTTATAAAAGAACATGGATTTAAATCATAATATTGATCATGAATATTGATACATAACATCACATTATTTTTAGCTCCGAGTGAGCATATTCATAGCTGATTGAATTGGTGCACAGTTCGCTGGATATGGCTGTGTCTGGCCCGATATGCGGAGGACGGCTATTCGGACTTTATCTTCAACCGCCTCGCTTTCGTTCTTTTGTTCACCGCCTTCTCGCTCATCATCTTCTTCTGGTACCTTCCCTCTGCGGAAGAACATCGCGATGGATATACACGCGTGCTCGTACAGATCTATACTGATTGCATTGCTGATCATTTAGGGCCGAAACGATGCACCTGATGTACAGGGACAAGGGACAGAAGGAGAGAAAGGAAACATTCTACCGTAGTAACATCACCCGCGCGTACGATCTGTTACTGCAGAAGAAGGAACGGTGTAAGTGCACTGATGTGCTTGTTTGCTAACAGCATCTTCATTGTGGTAAACGCAATCATATGGATCGGACAGCTGGCCTTCGTCATTGCATTTGTGTCCACTTCACGGGATACACGGAGGGAGAACGTGGTACGTGCATCTTGGGTCTGTTTCTCTTGAATCTGGACATTCTGTCTTACAAGCTTCAATCCTTCACGTACATGTTCATCCCCCTGTGATATGCGGAACAGCTGGCTTATGACATCAACGTTATCTTGATCATGTCCATCTTCTTCCTTATCTGTGTCGCTTTCGCTCTCTATGGAGCTCTGCTCATCTTCGCCACACGTAAGATCATCAGCTGGAAAACAAAGTTGACGTTCTTCCTGCAGGTACCCTCTGGAGCCATTCTCTCCCCTGTTAAGTACTATTTTGACGACGACGAACTCACTCGTTGATGTTAGATATCCTTAATGACTGTGGTATTTATTGTTTGCTTTGGACTACGATTCGCTCTCTTCCTCTATCGACCAGTAACTGATAAATACTTACCCGAAGATGTACGTCCATCCACTTAACATCGAGGAATACACATTTGACGTCACTAACTTCTCAATCTTTAGATCTTTCAAACGTTCGCTTACTATGTGCCGGAGCTGGTGCCCATCTTTATGCTCTCCACCATCATCCTGTTCTCCAGGTATGGTTGCTATGTGCCCTACGCGTGGTGGTGCAATCGAGGAAGTTCACGAATCGTTCCATCGTTATCCGTAGGAGGCGGCAGGTCGCGTTGCTTTATCGCATCCGCATGGGACAAACACTAAAGACCACCAAGGGAAAGACCAATACGAATCAGAGTAAGTCCGATGACTCAACGGATTTCAAGTCCAACATGCGCAGCTTCAGCGATGATGAAAATGACGCCACGAACGAGACAGACGATGCCTAACAGAGAGTAGCGTTAATGAATCGTATGCGTATCTGTATTCCATTTCGCCTCAAGATGGAAACCTCTGGATTAGGGGACGCTCAACACGTAATCACTGTGACGCACGCAAGGATTGGGTTTCATTCAGAGGAGAAACCCAATGCGCTAAGGAAGCGAGCAAGGAACTGCTCTTCCCAGCTGCGCAGTGCAGCAACAGTAGCCAGCCGACTGTTGGATTCATCCTGTAGCAGGAGCGGGTCAGGCTCTTACATTGAGCCGCGCGAAAGCAAGTACCATTGAAGTGTGGCGATCTTGCTGCCGACATGCTAGAAGCAAGCGAGCTAGGCCCCTTACAAACTGAACTTCCGAAGCAGTTGACAATCGAAGCTGCACAGTGCACGTTGGTTTCCACATCAGAGGCACTGAGAGTCACGAAATAAGGGTATTACCGGCGAAGATGGCGACGAACGTGTCCACCTTGATAGAGCTTGCTGGTATAGATGTCGTAGAGTATCGCTATAACTTGGTCCTTCGGCTTCATTCAGCGCTAGCTCCAAGTTCGCACTGATACAGGAAACATTGGTCAGAAGGACAGCTGCAAGCTCGCCGCAGACGGGTACCTCATGGCCGCGAGATGCGCAAGTGGAGGAGGAGATCTGTTACTATGTGTTGGAGATCCCGTTTTGGTTGTGCCACCAGTAAACAGAGGAGGTAAGCGCGCTAAGGGAAGGACCAGGAAGTTGTCAGGGATGATGAATCCGAAGTTGAGCAGCAGCTCCACATTGCTCAAGCGGGCACCGTATGAGACGAATACCTAAGTCACCATCCACATCATTTAATTGATCACAAAAGGATTTAAGGTCTGATGAATGTACTTGCTCGTCTTTGGCATACTCTCGATCAGCATAGACCAGGAATCTTTGTTCGGTGGGAGAGTAAGATTTACTGAAAGGTCAAGACGTTAGTCTTCTGAAGCGAAGGGATATGCGGTGAGTTAAGGAGTCACCAATCGCTGAAGACAGTGTGTGAGTGATTGTACATGTCGGCCCAAGGGACCATCCCGTACGATCCCAGCTCGGAGATATGAAATGAGCTGGAGGTAGAGTGTAAGTGTTCAAAGTTTACTAGCATGTATGAGAAGAGTCTTACCGCGTCGTCATTACAGTGAATGCCCTTCGCCACTTTTCTTCTGATACTTCAGTTGTGAACACAGCAGGATGGGCCTGAAGAACATAACCGTGGAGTAAGGTTCGTTGAACAGGCAAGTGACAATCATGCCTTCATCTCCGCACCTTGATCAGAGGAAGGATGGTTCCTCTAAACTGCGCCGAAGACGCCCGCCGAGCGCGAATGGCGGTGGTGCTGCCGACGCTCCAGCACGCTCCCGCTCCGGAGGTTCCTTCACCATCCAGCTCTCTCAGCTCGCGCTCTTCCCACCACTCAAGCGTGTCGATTTGTTCTGGAATCAATCCTGCATTCATCAACGGTGATCACCGCATGGATCAGGCACGCCATCCATGGCGCCATCTTCAAGATGAGGAATCCCATCAAGTCAAGGTAAGTACTTAGGTATGGCTCCCATGGCGAGTCGACTGGCCGCTGGGTCAACTCGAACAGAACAAGAAGAGCAAAGGCGAGGACCGGGTTGCCCAAGCGGTCGAGAAGCTCCACGAGAAGCGCATAGCGCGGATCAGCCTCCGCATTCACCGCACGACTACGCAGACCCGGGCACGACACGCAAAGGATGGCCGAGAGCGGGGTGGCCGTGAGCAGCGCACCGGGACGGAGGGCGGAGGAGGCAAACACGCCTCGCTCACCGTCCGCACGCATACGGCGCACTGAGACGTCCCCTCGCTCAAACCCTCGGTGCCATGTCTGCAACCATGCTTCACAGCACGCCCAAGCTTGGGCAAACGTTGCTTCTTCTTCTGTCATGTTGGTGAGCAGCCTGTCTCTTTTTCGTTCTTTTGCTCCGTGCTAGGGCCAGAAAATTAATTCGGTGTTGCTCCAAATGAAAGAAGGGGTCTTAACGTTAAGATTTATGCAATACTATTAGTGGGCAGAAAAAAGACACGTGTGATCGGTCACCCCTCAAGCCAGCCCTTTTGGCTGGAAACCTGGGAGCAGACCTTCGATCGCTCTACCGTCAAGGATTCCTCTTGAATAAGCTTCCTCGGTAGCTTAGTAGGTAGAGCGCACGGCTGTTAACCGTGAGGTCGCAGGTTCGAGCCCTGCCCGAGGAGTTCTTTTTGCTGCTTAGTCCAAGCGAAGACGTACTTGCGGCCTGAGTGCGGAGCTTGGGGCAGCATAAAAGGCGGAACCCGGCGTGTGTGGGTTTTATTTTTCCTCTCCGCTGCACACAAGCCACACACTAGTCCAAGGTACCTTCTTCTCCTCTGCGTTCTTCTTCCTTCTTCCCACGTGATGTATTAGTACAAGCATATGTCAGAAGCCCTTGTGGCACTGTAGTCATCTGGATTCCTGATCACACCACTATCCACGCGTCACATTTGCTTCGCGGCTTCTCAAGATTAACGTATCTCTGCAGATGTGCGGATAGCGTGTGGTAGTTTACACTTAAGCCGTGCCGTACCAATTCGAATGTAGCGTAAAAAAGCCTGAATGCATTAAATCTCCGTACGTCATAGCCCTACTTGATTTTTTTTTTTGATTAAGACCTCCGACATGATGGAAATTTCGAGTCGAGTTGCAGGGACATGACCAAAGGCTGCGAACCGAGGCGTAAGCCCGGAGAACCCTCGTGGCTGGTCGTGCCCTGATGGTCAAAATTGGTGGCTCGATGTCTGATCTCTATTTTTTCTTTAATCTTTTTCTTCATCTTGCGGAGTTCAAGTGTACTGATCCTCTCCATTCGCCACACCCCAGTGAGATGTGAGTGCCTACGCAGAGGCTCCGTTCAGTAATACGGTTCTCGTAGATAGCCGCTGATGATTCCTTAAAGATCTCCGGAGCCGGTACTTGTTCTCCCTCTTCCCCAGTGTTGTGCGTGTGGTGGACCGTTGAAGCAACACTCGCGGTGTCCTGGCTCCTGATGATTACGCTATACTTCGACGGTATATGAATGTGACGCGTACATACGTTGTTCACATCGTGCTTTTACTAAGTATAATGAAGTCCCACACAAACCTGCAGCTTTAGCTCGCGCTTATGTAGTGTTCTTGTTTTATTGAGGTGGCGTGTACGCATAGCTGACCCGCACTCCGCAGATGAATAGTCTAATCTCTTGTCGGTAATCAACGACTCAAGTAAGCCAGTCAGCAACCAGCGCCACTTTTCCGCTGGTACGGATCCTGTGGACTCCTTTCGCTTGATCAACAACGAAGTGATGTTATTACATCTGTCAATCCACTGAATGCATTTATGTTGCAAATTTTTATCCTTACTTCCTGATCTCTCGCGATTTTTTGCACTCGTAATCTGTCCCGAATCTTTCTCAACTGACTTCTCTGTCTCACAGAGTTCATTTGTTCTGGAGCTGTCCTGTTGCCTAATCTTGGCGCTATGATGGTTGTGTCTAGTTCCGAAGCTGCAATAAATCTTTGCAATATCCCTTCATTGGCAAGTCTTGTTGGCGCGGATCAGGGGGTAGGGAATCGGAGGGTGATCTCCAGCAGCCGGCCAGATGGAGCCAGGAAGAAGCAGCGAGGAGGGAAGGGCACCCGCTGTCGGTTCGATCCTGCCGTGACGAGGTTGGATCCCAGGGGACAGGTCGTTGCCAACAGCCGCCTGCATAAATGACTGTTGGTTGGGGATGCATGCATGTGTGCAACAGAGAGAAGGGACGAGGAAGAAAGAGGTGGCGCACCCTTCGACCCCCACATCCACGATACCCACTCGCGCACCGTGCCGCATGCGCCAGACCTCGAGTATACCCCTACGCGGTGCGTAGATGACGAGGTAGAGTGGCATGCCTACCGTGATATGCGCACCACATTGAGTCAGCCTCAAGAGCGTGCATTGTGCACAAGAATGGCGGAACGCACTTCCTTCCGACTGCTTGGTGCTGTTCAATCGTGACGGCGAGGGTGAAGAGGCAGTGGGGGCACTGGATTGACGTGGCGAAGAGGCACGGGGCGATCCAGCTTTTGGGGACGCTGGTAGCGGCGGCTCAGCCCACAGCCACGCGCATTGAGCATCTCGATATCCTGATAAACCATGTAAGTTGCGTGCTATCTACGTGAAGAACCAATCTCAAGAACCTTTCCACATTCGCAACATCTGTCTTCGTTGCACATCAAGAAGTATGACTCTGCCAAGCTCATCGGCTAGTGCAGCAAATCGGCCCATTGGATCTGGAGTGATGGTGCTGATCAATCTGAAGGACAGGTTAGCTGTTTGCTGCATTTCCCTCAAGGTTCTCTAGACGCACCTCTTGGCATCGCTCAAGTAGGAGTTAAAAGAGAGTGTAACAGGAGTTTCTGTCTGCTTCTTGGGTGGTTCAGCCTCCCTAATAGACTGCTCTATTAGCCAATTGATTAATGAGATCATTGAAGGTTGCAACGCACTCTTCCTTGGGCGTGCTACCCCACCATGTGCGGGCCAGCGAGTATACCGCCGAGGTGAGTTTTGTTGCCACTGTGGAGGCGAGCGATACCGCTGTGGTAAAGGACGAGAACTGGTCCTCTACCACGTAGAAGGAGGCCATCGGGTGTTTGCCGACCGCCAGCAATTGGCGGGAGCGGCCATTTAGCTGGTGGCCACCGGCATCATCAAAAAGGTCTTCCATGGATAGTGTGCGCGCAAGCGACGGTGCCACGAAGCCACAGGTGATCACGTCGTGGATCTGCTCGGTTCCCACCAGCTCCCACTTCCCGTAGTCAAGAGTGGATGCTGCCATCTCCGCGCCCCGAGACTGAAACACTAACAATTAAGAAATGTTACATCAGAGCAAACGCCAGACGAACCTTTCTGTCGGCGTAAAGAAAGCACGCTCGGAGCGCAGAATACAGCGAGAGCCCATCGATGGCGGCTACAACTCCATCCTCAAACACAATCGATAGGTCTTCGCTCTGTTCTCCAATAAGGCAATGACCATACCTTGAGGCACCTACACGAATGCAAACGTAAATGGCCATCCTCGCAGCGCAAAAGGGACATGGTGACGGTACCTGCTCGCAACCGTAGTCGGCGCACACTTGTGAGGTGTAGCTGCTGAGTCATCAAGAGCGTGCCGTCCTGTTTCACGTAAAAGGGCAGTCATTTTGTGAGCTCAGAAGTATGGCAGATTCGGAAGCGATTACCTCGGCGAAGAAGCGAATGCGGCCGGAGGAGTAGCCGACGGCCAGACTCTGTCGCATCTCTCCGGTCGGTCCCTGCACTAGTGACACGAACTCGAGACACGTGATGGTCTCCTTTTGCCTGCATATTTGGGAATGCCAAAGGCCGAGTGCCGTGTGAGCATCAATCACAGATCACTGGTGCAGCCTGATGTGAGTTAGTAACACAGACCCATTGGCTTCGGTTTGGCATTCGGCGTTGACTTCGATGAAACTAAAGCTTGGCTTGGATTGTCTCTCATCCCAGTCCTCTTCTTCTTCCTCTTCTTCTTGCTCGTCTTCATCTTCATCTTCGCTCGTGGCGGCTGCCTGTGCGCCAGCCGCTCTGCTGGCCTTGCCCGATGGGAAGAGAATGAGCAACCACTGCTCCCGAGCCACCGCCAGCAACGTCCCTGTGACAACACAATATTATAATTAAATTTAAATAAATATTCTGAAATATTGAAGTTTTTAAAAGAATTATTGACATTTGATAAATTAATATAGAAAAATTATAAAAAAGTAGATGTTAAAAAAAAGTATCCGTGGGAGAAAGGGCAGCCTTGGTATGGAGAAGCCAAGTCCGCTTGAGGTCGGCCTTGGTGGTGCCCGCCAGCGTGGTGTCCAGGCCAGCATGGGCGAAGAAGAGGAGCGGCAGCACCACCTCCTCCACACCCACCCCACCGGCCTCCTCCTGTAGGTGCTGGTGGTGGTGCTTGGCTGCTGAGGCTCTTCCCTCATCTCCACCATCTTCATTCCCAAGTTTGCTGCCCTTTGCTCTGGAGAGGGTGGCCCCACTGTGGACCTCTGTCAGCACCAACATAGGTGCTCCCCCTCCTGCCATGTCTGGTGTTGAGCGTTTGTGCTTTTCTTGGCAATTCTTTTTCTTTTCTTTTTGTTTCTTTGTTTTGCTTGTGCCTTCATCATCTCCCTTATCATCATCATTACTGCCATCACCAATACTATCCCACCGTCACCATCAACATCACCATCATCACTAGCGTGCTCTCACTAATCAAGAATGATGTGTCAGTTTTCATTTTAAAAACAAAAAAGGAAAAAGAAAAAAAAAACAAAAAAAATGATGCAAAAATAAAAAAGTACATAATGATCAATGATGATCAGCTGTTTTAAGGCAATCCATGTCATCCATCATTGCATTTACATAAACTCAGTTAATAGTAACTTGTGATATATATCAATCTGATTGATATAGTTTGGAATTTAGATAGGACATTTTTCATGTTTGGAATACCGCATAAGTTAGGCCATTTATTATTTGACACAAACGGAAGTCATGTGGTGGTGGCTGGAGGGCGCAGAGGGTTATCGCTACTCCCTGCCGGCCTTATGGGCCGCGTCACCCACGGCACTGGTCATCGTGGCATGTGGCCTGGCAGTGATAAGCGTGTCGGCCCTCCTCGCCGCCATAGAATGGCTGCGCGTCCGGTGGGCGGCCGTCGCCGGGCGGCCGCCCCTCATCACGGGCTGGCTTCCGTGGCTCGGCGCCGCCATCACCTTCGGCCGGGCCAAACCGGCGCTTTTTCTCCGTCAGTGCCAAGAAAAAGTATTTATTTGTATTATTTATTGTTTTTATCCAAAATTATAAATAACAAATTGATATTTCATAATATGAATTATCAATTAATATAGTGTTTATCCATATTTGGATCAAAATTGATGATCACTGATGGCTGTGCCTGATGGTGTGTGCAGTACGGGTCGGTGTTCACGTTGCACGTCGCGGGCCGGTACATGACGTTCCTGATGGATCCGGCCATGTTCCCGACCTACTTCAACACTTCGGAAGACGTGTAGATTCCCTTCTTCTTACTGCTTTGTGTCCATGGACTCACCATGCGTGCCCATGGGTGACTAGAATCGACTTTCAGAATGCGACACAGCCCTTCTTGTCCAGAGGCTTTGGAGTGGCCAAGGAATCCTACTTTGCTCATCACAATGCCGCGCTTGAGTGTGTTCGATCGAAGCTTCTTCCCAAGAATCTATCCCAGTTCTACACCACAGGTGACTTGGCAGCCTTGTCTTCGGAATTAGAAACGATGGACTATAACTCCTATGTACAATTCATGTCGTACCAGATATGTGTAACAAGTTTGCTCACGTGTTCACGGAAGAATGGAAGGACAAGTACTCAGCTCTCACTTTTGCCAAGCGTTGCACAGCTATTCTGAAGCTTTCTTTCACTTCCTACGCCAGAGGCACGGCGAACCTTTACGAAATGATCAAGCAAGCGATCTTCTGGTCCTCAGCTGATATCCTCTTCGGAATCAACAAGGAGAACGGTCTTGTGGATCGTAAGTCTCCCGAGGTACATCAATACTCTGCCATTGTGTACTTATCAATAGATATCCCTTGCTGATTCAGGACTAGGGCAAGAGACTGCTTTCTTCCTTCGAGCATTTCGATGAGGATTTCGAACTGGCCTCGTCTTCTCTCCCTCATCTCTTTCTCCGCCGTTTCCGTCATAGCAAGCAACTGCTTCTCAACTTCTTGTCAAGTACGCTGGCTATCTTTTGACGTATATACTTAATGTTTACGTGTAACTTGACGGTGGTGCAGAAGCGGTATCCTACTACAAAAAGAGTCATAAAGAAAAGAATGAGCGACCATCTTTGCTTCTTGGACGTGAGGTACTGAAATGTTCCCGAATATACTGGCGAACCCCACGTTGATGAACTGAATCGCTACATGCATAGATTCTTGATACTGTTGGGGAGACAGAGGGATCCAATTCATGGCTGCTCGCTATACTTTGGGCTTCAGAGGTGCTCGGCCTCACGTACAGTATGCACGCAAAGCACAAACTAAAGATAAGTTGTTCAGGCAAATACGATTCCGGCAATCTTCTGGACCATCACGTATCTTCTTGCTCATCCGGAGGAGATGATGCTGGTTCGCAAAGAGATTGATGGTACCTTACACACAAAGTGCGGCCCGCGCAAGACCTAACATGCGGTTCACGCAGCTAAGATGCGAGGTGAGTCGGGCGTGCTCACCTATGACAACTTTGCATCGCTCAAGCGAGTCAACAACGCGATTAGTGAGACTTTGCGCCTCCGATCGGCCCCCATCATTGTTCGTGCTACCCAGCAGCCACTGACCGTAGGCCAGTACACGGTACGATCGTACACTGAGCTAGCACTTATGCTAGATGACCATTATGAGCTCATTATTGCATCAGGTTCCGCGAGGCCACTTTCTGTGCTTAAGCCCTCTCTGGTCGGGACGCGACGAGAGTCTGTACCCTGATCCCGATGCATTTAAACCTGAGCGGTGGGAGGTACGTGCTCCATCACTCTGAACTGTGTGTAACACTCACTGAGTTGAGAATGTATCCAACAACAGAGCATCGACAAAGAGGGGAAAGATAGATTGTCGTTTATAGCATTTGGTGCAGGCAAGTACCGATGTCCAGGCCGTTTCTTTGCTTATCATGTACGCGAGAGTTAGAGCAGTTTGTAGTCTTATCAGACCTAATCTCTTCACTGAGCAGGAGATCGCAGTGTTCGTGACGATGGTGTTGTATCACTACGAATTGGAGCTGCTCGATCCGATACCACAACCCAACTGGATGACGTTGGTCGGCATTCAGAAGCCGGCTTCGCCCTGTCAAGTCTTCTACAAGCTTCGCGTGCCCGTTATCCCACAGGATTGATGTGTGTGTGCACTGTGACATTGCATCTCATTAAACAAGGCTAGCCATTCTATGCACCTTCTCCCTTGGGTTTACAGATGGCAAGTCACGGTTCTTCGCCCGGGCTTGAGCCAAAGTGACTCTCGACCATTGCCCGCCTGGCTTCCCATGATTGAGCTCGTCGAAGTTGTTCATACCTGCTCCTTCAGGTTAGTGGGCTGATGTTGCATTGCTCTATCTGAGACGTACCGTTGTTTATCTTCCTCCGCCTCTTTAGGCAAGTTCACTAAATCATAACAAGCGGATCTGTACGTGCTAGTCAGCCTGAGGGCCTGCCCACATGTGAGAAGGGGCAGAACACGAACCGTTCGCGATAAGCCTCGGCAAGCTGGGGATCACACTTGATAGCCTCTGTAAATTGATCGATGGCCTTCCAAAAGTCAGAGTCCCTAAAGAGAGACTTCCCGAGCCACAGGTATGCCTGATCCATACGGAGAAGAAAGAAGAGTGTGTCAAGATACAGTACGGCTGAGTCTCAAAAGGAGGCATACCAAAGGAACGTATTTGGAATGCTCAATCTCAATAACGGCTTCCAGGTCCGGTCTGGCTACTTCCAATTCACCGTACTCCACATAGCAGATACCGCGCCTGAGTATCACATCTGAGAGCATCGCAGCACTATCCAAGCGCTCTGAAGGGGACGAAATGAACAGTCAGAAAAAGGGTTATGGGCGCATCCTTCGAAAGGAGTACGAACGGTCAGCGGCATCTACACCGTACTTCCTGTAGTAAGTACCGAACAGCTCAAAGTACTTGTCGTACGCCGCAATTGCACTCAACCAGTCCTCTGAGCAGTCGAAATGAGTCATCAGTGCATTGTAATAGTAAATTGCTAAACGGTGATGTACTGTCTCTTTGAAGCATTTTGCCAAGCTGGAAGAATGCCGGAGCGTAAGACGAATCAGCCTCACACGCTTTCCTATAGTACGGAAGAGCGTTCCGCCAGTCTTTGCTCTGTGAGCGGATCTCTCCCTTGAATCATAGAAGAGTCAGCTGGGCCGTGACAACTGTAGCGCACATTCTGGCGCACCTTGCCATACCAGAGCTCAGCAGTTGTGAGTCCGTGCTCGCTCGCTATGCTGATCCCTTTGTCGAATGCAGCCTCTGCTGTCTGCAAGTAGCCTTCGCTCATATTGAGATATCCCAGCCTATCGTCAAGTAATCAGCTCACGCATATATGACAGAAACAAGTCAGTAACTACCGATGGTAGGCCTCCACACATTGAGGGTTGATCTCGATCGCTCGTTTGTATTCGGTCTCGGCTTCATCAAATCGATTGCTGTGATTGGATCGCTCCCGAGACTCGCCGCGCTTGACCAACAGATAGGCCATCCTGTCGTTCCATTTCTATATGCTCCTCATCAGAATACTATTCTTCAAGACCTCAGCCTTGGGTGAACGAACCTGTAGACCGCGAGTGGGTCTGTCCTCAAGCAGCTCGATGGCCTGCGTATAGTGGCGGTCACTGGCGTCATACTCTCCCACCGCTAGGTACATATCGCCTAACTTCTCTGTCACCGCCAAACATAAAACACATACGTGAGCCATGCTGATGACACGTGAATGTCGCTGTACTCTGCATCACAACGCGCATTCACCCTCCGATCATGCAATGCAGGCATACCCATTAGATCATAGTTGTCGGGATTGTCGGCCAGGAGCTGGTGCATCACTGCGATGGCTTCCTGGGTCTTGTCGGCATCCCACAGTTCTCCTGCTCGCTGCGCTAACTCTTCATTGACCGGCAACTTCTCTTCCTCTTCCATCTTATGCCAGAACCAGAAATAAGTTGTCAGATTAAAACAAAACAATAGGGCTTTCAATGTATTACAAGAAACAATAATAGTAATAACAATAATAATACGCAGAAGAAAAAATAAGCCATAATAATAATAATATAATATAATAATAATAATAGCAACTAAAAGAAAAATCATAATTTAAAAAAATAATAATTCGCATAATAATAAGCAATAATAATAACAAGTTGTTTAATTGTTACCTCATCGTGCAGCGTTCTACGGCTGGGGAGCAGTGAGTTTCGAGCACGGAGCAGTCCAGGAAGAAATGTGGTGTGTGAAGATGACGAAGATGTCGGACGCCACCACCGCCAACTTGCCACGACGTCACTGCCTCGGGAGGAGATCAGCCGGACATTTCGCGGTCCCGCTAAAGATGCGTGCAGTGCCCGGGCAGCAGTAGAGCCCCCATAGCGGCCTGCTGTACGAACACCCATTCTCGGGGACCATGATGGTCTGCGGCACACTGATGCTGTCCTCATCTCGAACAACGCGGAAGAAATACTTTACATTGCCTCTGATTTCGAAGCATTTCAAGTATGTTAGTGACTAATGGCCGAGGATACCAGGAATTCCAAGAAAATGGTAGGCAAAGCAAGAAAAAGATTCTGAAGAGAAGGATGAGCACGGAAGAGGACTTCATCCCGTGTGACGATTTTGTCTTCTTCGAGAGCCGCCTTAATGCCCTGCGGCAGGCTGACGATCGGATTTCGCTGGAGCTGAACAAAATCAACGTCAATTCACAAGCCGAATGCGGCAGCATCTGGAAAAAGCTCACCCACGGTACTTTTTTCTTTTTCTTGCAATGGCTAGCCATTTTTGATCAGTTATTATTGCACAATAAATTCAGTGCTAATTATTTAATTTCAATAAAATATTTTATTTTTAATTTATGAACATTTTTCCTTTTGTCTTGTTTTGGCTGATGGGAATTGCATGGGGTACTCACACATACCATCAGGCTATGAGCTGCGGGAGCGGGCCATCCACCGCTGCCTGGACGAGGCCACCAAAGGTGTGGAGGCACTGAAGGCGCAGATCAAGGCCAATCCGGATGATACTGATCTCGAACTGGACCTGATCCGCGAGAAGGACAAACTCAGCAACATCAAATGTACGTCGTCTTCTCTTCTGGCATTTCGTTGCATGATCAAGCAATGCTGACTCTGGTCATGACATACTACCAATCCTTGCGTGTCTGTTTTGTTTCCATTGTCATCGGGATCCCGAAAATGGCAGCCGAGCTCACAGTTGAGCAGATCGTGAAGAATCGGTCTCTGACGCTTTTCAAGGACAAGTGCCACTCGTACAAGGAGGCCCATACGTACCGAGCGGCTATGCGGGAGGTACCCAAGGACGTTGTTGGTCCTTCCGTCCGGAAGTAGGAGTGTGTCGTTCCAAGTGGCACACTTGCCCATTCTACCTTGGCGTTTGCATTCTTCAAATTTTTAACATCCTTTCGTTCATTTCCCGAATTCCTCCATTTGTTTCCCGATGGGAACGTTCAAATAGTTTATGTCGACGTTGCTGCCACGTCGCCGTGCAGAGAAATTCGCAGTCAGGTCCGACGTGGAATACCCCATCTTGCAACGTAAGCACTAGTGCATGGACGCGAAGTTCAGCTTCACCAACTCTGCATACGTTTTGTCTCCACGTGCATCCCTGAACTCTGAAGTCAAGAGAAGAGGACCTGTACAGTTTACCTTACCTTCACGTGACGCACAAGGCAAGCAATAGTAGAGGAGGCAAGAGAGGAATGCCGGGCATCATCGGGAAGAGGCAGGACGTGGAGTACCTCGGTGTGCTCCTTCGACACCATCTGCACGATCATCAAGCTGCCCAGGAAGAGGGAGCAGACTACTCTACAGAGTCCAAGTGGCTGAAGCTCTCTTCGGCTCATCACCATCAGCTGAGTCTCGGAGATAAAACGGCTGATGAAGTCCATACCTGGCCGGGCACGATGACGATGACCGAAGTGGACGAAGAAGGTGGACTGAGTCAGCCCAGCACGCACGAGATGGACGGCAGCCTCGTTGAACAAAAGGTGTTCGAGAGGATGACGTCTACAGAACAGGTCGCCTCATTCATGATGGAGTCTCGACGACTGCGACGGGCGGCGATGGTGGTGTTGCTGATGGTTACCGCCGTGCTCGGTTTCGGTCTGGCAGTGAACGCGGGCGCGGGATGGATCATCATCACGACTGGAGGAGAAGAGAATCGATCGAGCAATCGGCTACACTATGCGGTGCCGCATTCCATGGGCGAACTCGGTGATGCAGCGGTACTGACAGGAGAAGAAGCTGGGCTAGAAGGAGGAGGAGGAGGATGGTGGAATGCTGGCTCGCGAGGATCAAGTGAAGGAGAACGATCAGCTGAGGGAAACGATGAAGAAGAAGACAATGATGATACGAATGCCTTGAGATGGCGACGACAGCACGCGCGAACGGCCTATCTCCGCAGTGCGGCGTAAAGATGCAGCGCGTGCATCAGCACCAACGTCCTCCAAAGGTGTCCATGGCGTCTTATGGATTGGCGTGGTCTCGAAACTCACTCAGAACTCGACGTCGAGTGGCTTGTCTTTGTTATTTATTAGAGAGGGTGTATGCTGCACTCATTTAATGAATGTACACTCTTGGATATCCAGACGTCCTTCAACGGACAACCTCGTTTTTAGTTACGTCCTTGGTGGATAAGGTGATGAACGAACATTGAGAGCACACACGATCTGAGTTCGATGGATGATCAACGTGGGTCGAGGTTAGGTAAGTGCATCGGGCTTAGAAGTATTGGCGTCAGAATGATGTATAGCTCACATTCCAGACACGTGTGCTGGACCGAAGCACGAGGTCGGGATTGGTAGGAGTTAGAAGCTTGGGCCCAACCACAATGGACATCCATCCGTTGGGAGAGCGGGGGAGAGCCTGTTGGGCTTTTCCCTGGCTGTAGTGTTCGTCGCTGTCACTGCACCAATACCAGCATCACACACATCAGTGACATGTCCACCGTACCTAGCATGCTGGTGGAGCAGTCCCCGAGGACGCCATCAAAGGCCAACACTGAGACTCCTCGAAAGAGAAGGAGGAAGTCTGCGGGTTCGCGCAAGCGGAAGTCACTCAACGGAGGAGAAGGGGAAAAGCGGATCAAGAAGAAGAGCAAGAAGAGGAAGAGCAAGGTACCCCTCACTGTTCGACCTGGCGCAGTTGGTGATTCCACTGTATACACTGCCTTTCTACATGCGTGTCTGTTTTTTAAGGATAAATGATTTTAATTTTTCATTTTTGAGCTCAATTTATCCATTTATGGAAACAGGTACCTCCGCTTGTATTACGTTCATCCGAGGAGCCAGTTGGCGATGAGAGCAAGCTCGGTGGTGAGCAGTCTGACCCAGACAAGCGTGCAGACTCGGACGTGTCGCCTCCTTCTCCGATCAGACCCGTAAGAACCTTCAAGACGTCGCTGGTCGCTGTCGCGACAATTCCGCCATCTATTCCCGAAGAAGTCGAAGAAGTTGAAGAAGTTGAAGAAGTCGACGAAGTTGAAGAAGTGGAGGAAGAAGCCGATCGTGAAGAAGCAGAACAAGTAGAACAAGTGGAGCATGTTGAAGAAGAAGAAGAGGAAGAAGAAGAGGAAGAGGAAGAACAACAGCAACAACAAGAGGCGATACAGAGCCAGAGTCAGGGTGAGAGCCAAGTCAAGTCGGACGTGCCGGACGACGAGGAAGAGTCATCGCATCCGCCTAGCGCATTCGCCAGGTTTGATCAAGCTTTAATTCCGAGGATGGGAACAGTCGAGCGGATTCTACCATCAATTCAGGAAGAGGCAGAAGAGGAGAAGAAGATGGAGAGGAGGAAGTCGCTGCGCCTGGGAAATGACGACAATACAGTGGCTTCTATGCAGGTTGACGTCTTCGAATGGTTCTTGGCGTACTACTTCCCCGAGGACATCCGCGAAGAGGTCGCTGCCTACGCGAGGATCCCGCAACAAAACGAGGTCGATCTCGGGAACAAGACGGTGACAATCCGCAACATCTTCAAGGCACTCCGCCGCAACCGCATGCCGGCCATCAGCGAGACGCGCCGGCTGTGTGACTCGGGCGAGACCGCACGCGAGTTCCTTGAACGCTTGAAGAAGACGCTGCCCAAGCCCAACGATCGGGTCGCCAGGCTGGAGGTGCTTGAGGACGCCACATTCGATGGGCACATCACGACGAATCCCGATCTGCAGACATTCGAGAAGGCCTACTTCAAGAGGGACTTTGCACTCTATCAGCGGGTGGGTCCGGTGCATCTGCGCGCGAGCATCCTTCTCGGGCGGGATCTCACGTACATCAAGAAGCTCTGCGGGACGACGAAGGGTAAGAGGTCAGCAGCGGGCATGCCAAGCTTCAAGGAGTGGCTGGAGACGAAGACCGACGGGACCATCGGGCGGAGCACGGCCACCAGGAAGATCAGGCTGTGGAGTGAGTTCGGAGATTATCCCCTGCTGTGGTGCGTCAATGAGCAGCAGCACACGTTGGTGAAGTACGCCGATCAGATCCAGGCCTACTTCAAGGAGAACCCCAACGAAGCGCTGTTCTGGCGGCAGAATCGAGAGGAGTACTTTGATACATTCGAGAAATGAACCTTCATCATCATCTTCACTGCGTGGAAGACAAGATGACCAATCGAATGTACCCGTAGTTCATGAATGCACTCGATCATATGGAGTCGATAAGTCTGTGCTTCTTAGCCAGCATGTGTGCTGCCGGAAGACACTCGTTTCGGGCCGAAGTAGCTGTCGATGCGTCTTTGCTGAGGTCCTCGCGCTGGCTTCAACTTGGCCAAACCGCTGCGCATCCTGTCCTCACTCATGCCCTTGTCATGTACGAGAAATTCGATCAAAGATTCCTCATCAGGATGGGTCCATCGCAGCTCGATTGCGTCCGCAGGAGTGACCTGAACATGGTGTTCATTCTTCAAGCTTCTCCTCCCATAGAAGTGTTCGAAGAGAGACCTACCGCTGGTTGTTTGAAGAGTTGACGCGCCTGATCAAAGTTGAACTCTGCAGGAACTTCATGGAAGGGAGTTGCACTGTTCTTCTGTAGTTCCAAGTGAGCTAGAATGGTTTCGATGCATCCAAACTCCTGAACCAGCTGCAGCGCTCGTCTGGGTCCGACGCCTGGCTCACAACACATGAGCCGCCATTGCGTGAGTGCCTTACGCCCCTTTCAATTGCGCCAGAGCAGAGCGGATACCTCTGATGGTGGAACAGTAGTCGCATCCCATGAGAATGCAAAGATCAACGAACTGATCCATGTTCAAGCCCATACCTTCCAGGACTGCAAGGTGAAGAGAAGGTCAGGTTAGGTGGACTTACCAACGATCAAGCACTCAGCTCCTTTGCTGATCTGAGAATACGTGCCTTCATCAAGGTGAATCTCGACTGGAGGCATGCTCATCCTAGTCATGTGCCTGATGAGAATGGGCGAG
Organism: Acanthamoeba royreba; assembly: GCA_000826365.1. Taxonomy (NCBI): domain Eukaryota; phylum Discosea; order Longamoebia; family Acanthamoebidae; genus Acanthamoeba; species Acanthamoeba royreba. Next base: position 25,716 of record CDEZ01019875.1, read on the forward strand.
CCAAAGGCCAGCGCGTCCATGTCTTCCGTGACTGTGGCATAGGCCTTCCCCCCACGACACAGCTCCGCGCACTGGGCTTCTGCCTCCCCAGCTGCCTCGATCACCGGCATCCCCATCAACCGGAGCAGTTTCTTGCACTCAGCCACCTGCTCCCGGATCGCCGTGACGCCCACACCTTGATGCACCGAACCAAGACCTCTTCCTTCTATTCCTCCTCTTCCTCCTCCTTCTTCCGTCTTGCTGTTGCCTTCGGTTTGCTGAATCTCTGTCTTTGATTCCTCTGATGGTGCATTCGGCGATGGTCTGGGTGCATCAAAGACGAACACAGGCCGTATGCCTTCCTCTACCATTCGGAGTGTAATGTTCCACATCCCCATAAGGTGTGCCATACTGTTCACGTCCACATATACACGTTTGCAGTTTTCATCATTTTTCCTGTATTAGTTTTATTATTTATTTGTTATGATTTTTATTATTTATGATTTGGGAAATCACATAAAAATAAAAGAGAAAAAGAAGGGTACCTGAAGCTGCTCCCGGAGGAGTCAGTAAGGCAAGGCTGAAAGGAGACATGGAAGGAATAGACAAGAAGGGACGCGTCAATCGCCACCACGCGCCCGACGTAGTCGCCCACCTTCGTTTCGTGCAGGGCAGCGGGACACGCCTCCTCGAGTAACTTCATCAAACCACGCACTCCCATCTCCACTGATGATGATGCTTCACTTAGCGGGAATGCACAGGCACCAGGGTAAAAAGAGGACCAATGGACGGAGTGCATTGATTTCCTGGAAATGATGACGTCATTAAGGTGAACAACAGCTTCCCATTATGCTCTGCACATAGTGGTCCTGTCAGAGACTAGGGCTGTGACACATGTGTCTTGCGGTATCGAGTGTTTAGGACAGGATGCATGCATGGTGGATGAGAGCACGAAAGCAGCGGAGGTTCATGCTCGCTGGAGGCAGAGCACTGTGAGGACGAAGAAGACAACTTAAAAGCAGTTGTTAGCTACGAAGGGAGAGGATTCTGAGAGGGTGAAGTGTTACTAGCTTCCATGTTCCAAAGTGCTGCAAAGAACGAAAGCGAACGCGAAAGCGAAGCAGCAAGTTCCAGTGCCTTGGAGAGAAGACACAGCGAACAGTTTCTGAAGTAGAGGGAGCTAGTGAGATGGATGGTTAGTCATGCTCAGATGCATGTCGACCGCGTAGTTGTCTCTTCGGGCTTCTTCCTGGGTACGCCGGGCCTGGCACACACTGATCCTCTTCGCCTCTTCCTCATCCACCAGGAAGGTTTGTGGATGAAGCACACTCTGCGCCGCGAAGTACTGTCGGATCGAAGTCACGCCATCTCCAAGGAAGGAGTGATCCAAAAAGTTATCTACAAAGTCCTTCCCCAGCAGATGTGCTGCACGGACACAGAGGGATAGGTAGAATCTGTGAAGAGGTTGGATAAGAAGGGATGCAGTTGACTGCTTCGTTCCTCAGGAATGAAAGACGTACCGAACAGGCAATACATCATTCCTCCATAACCTACCCGAGTACAGGTGACCAACCTGTGTGCCAGGAAGAATGTATCATTGAACGCAGATCAAGACCGCACTGAACAAGACATACCCGCCTCCGGTACTCTTCCTGACTTCCTCCACACTTGTCAGCAATATATTCCTCATCAGTATACTCGGTACAGAGCAGTGCTCGACCCTAAGTGGAAAACGATTCCTGAGACACATGGCCTCGCTGTGCATTCCTAGAGAAAGGAGGAGGGCTGTACGGTCACCACGGGTGCTTCATTATCAGATGATGGAAGTTCCTGATACTCTGCTTCAACGATCCTGATGATCAGATACAAACTGCCTATTCAGCGGTCCATGATCGGAGCACCAATTGATTTGGTTATAATGATACCTAAGACGATGTTCCCTCTCGAAGAAGGCGGGCAGCTCTTCTGAGTCCACGTCGAAAAGTGTCACGAGCAAATGCGAGTCCTCCTTTGGCGTCGCCGCGCACGTAGCTGATGCAATCATCATCATCATATTCACACAATCATAGTTGTAAGAATATGATATCAGTCCAATTATCGTCAGTCGCGATTCTCTCATCATCGATCACAATGCCAACATCAACTGATCAGTTCACATCAGACAGAAGCGATGCAGTCATCGGGAGCATTGCGCCTATCATCTGGTGAACGAACCGTATTCGTTCCGCGACGGGTTGGAGTAGCCGTGAAGTATGGATGACACCGACACCAGCCGGAACACACGGGCAAATCCTGCCACACGGCCCTGGCGCCACCGCTGCAGGCGCGGAAACGTACGTCTGGGGGAACATTTTACAATTTGAAAAATTCAGAAAATACAAGTTTAGAGCTGAAGTACTGCGCAGAGGATAGGCTCATGAGGGACCCGAAACCGCAAATGGTCACGACACGAGACACACACTCTTTCTCCTGTGACTCCATTTCTTGTTTTGCTTTTGTGACGGAAATTATTGGTTTCGATTCTGCAATTCTGAAATTTTCCGACTCACACGAATTCTTTTCATTTTTCGCAAACGTTTTACGGATCAAAATTGTCCTTCCTGTTCCTTCAAGAGGTGGTGTTGCTAGTAGGGTGGCCAGTCACGCGAGGCTGGTGGCGGGACGGAGACAGGTGGGAGCTGCAGTCGAGGGAGCGGAGCTCCGGTAGGTCCGGGTGCTGGGCCATACGAGAAGGGCAAGGAGGCCGTGGAGGACGACGCCGATGGCATTGCGGAGGAGAACGGCGAATGCAGCGCGATCGAGGTGGCCGGATGCGGATGGAGCGGAGGCAGGGGCGCAGGCGGAGGTACGCTAGAGTAGTGAGCAAATGGCATCGATGAGAGCGTGGGGCTGGGCACTGAACTTCCGTGCGAAAGATGCTAGCGAGAAAGATAGATTGTCAACAAAGTAAGTCATAGCATGTTGGTCGCTGATTGCACGTACCGAAGACATCGAGTTTATCGATGGCGATGAGAAGGGTGAATTGTGGGAAGGCAAGTGGTGGGGAGAACCCGATCGGAAGTTGCCCATTGATGCTGAAGAGTACGGCGAGCCGTGAGACGACATGTGATGGGAGGCGGAGGTCGTAGGAGACAGAGGAGGCAGAGTTAAGGAAGGGAATGCAGGAGGAAGAGTCGGCGAGTGGAGCAAGGAATGGTGATGAGGAGCAGTTAGGGATGGTAGCTGTGGGGCAGGTTTCGTTAACGGCATGGAAGATGACGAATTGTAAGAGGGGAAGGACGGTGGAGAGGGAGAGTGTTTCGACTGGCTCATGGGCCTCTGTGCAGGTGATGGCGGAGGAGAGGATTCAGAAGAACTCGATGAGGATGATGGCGGGGTAAGAGGAATGTGCTGTCCTGGCGAGGCGATAAGTGACGTCTCCGAGGTGTCGTCCTCTGAGTCACTGACAGATTTACCATTCCTTTCACCATCGGCATCTTTCTTTGAAACATTGCCGTTGTTGCTGTTACCGTTATTATTACCGCTTGTGCTGGTGGTATCATCTGGCTGTGTTGAAGTCGGGGTGCTAGAGCTATTCGTTGATCGAGGTGAAGGAGTACGCTGCGATGGAGATTTCGCGGTTGTCTGTTGAGAGGATGGTGTAGATGGCGCCGATGGAGCAGGCGTAGAGGAGGCTGTTGCCGCTGCCTGCGCTTTCCGCGACTTTGACTTCGGGAAGGGTTGGATCTCTGCTCCACACGTTAGGTATAGGCTACAAAACTTGACACGCAGCTAAAAGAGTGTGGCGTACCAAAGTCATCTTCTTTTCGCAGTCGGTGAAGGTAAATCCAAAGCTTTTGATCGGGATCGAAGCGCACGCAAGGATCGTTCTGACTGTGAAGTCGATCCAGTGCTCCGCTCACCACAGCATTTAGCTTTCCGTTGGGTATGGTCTCCACGACCCATCTGCGTAATTGAATAATAACACAGTCACTTAGCCTTCTGCACAATTGTAAGGTAAACAAGGAACGCACTGAGAGTCCTTGAGTAGCAGAGAGACATCTGGCCTCGTGCCCACGCCGCCAGGAAGACGTGCAGTGGCATCGCGAACCAGGCCAAGCAGATTGACATGAGCTGGTCGCTGGGTTTTGAGCAAGAAGTGCTCGCGAGGTTTATTACTCGGGCCACCTGCAGAGATAACACGCTTAGTGGTCAATACATGAGCATGTCAAGGAAAAGATCACGTACGAGTTGCACTTCCTGAATGCTTGACTGGGCCTACCACCGCTTTCATTCCATTTGTTACATAAGTGTATGGTTTCTCTGGGTTGCCATATCGCTCGCTTTCCTGTAGAACCTGAGATGAGCAGGCAATCAATTCCCCAGTCGAGGGGTCGTCCTTACTTGTAATCGGTGCGAGGCTGTGGCTTCCGGAGAGGATGACTCGACAGTGACGGCTGACTTGTGTTGTTTCACGTTCGCTAGTGTCAGCTTTCTGTAATGTTTATAAAGAAAGGATGATGAGTCAAGGAGCAGACCCCAGACCGACGCATCAATCCTACCCTGTCTTCGTATCCACCATGTTTCTAGCAGCTGCAAAGTAGAAGAGCTGCTCAACGGACTGCAAGCGAAGTGGGGACGACCGATGCTCTGGTTTAATATGAGAACATAATAAATTAGCTGTTTTCCTGATAAAAACCATCTCGAAGTCGGAGATACCTTTAGCCACCCATCGCCAAGTCTTGGAATGGCTTTCATACTTGACGATAGGCATGCTTTCTTTCGACGGTGAAGTTGAATTACCGGATGAGGATGCTGCGCCGCCGAGGGAGAAGGGTGCAGAGGGCGGGGGCGGAAAGGCCATGAAGTCGAGAGCCAGTTTGACGAACTGTTTCAGTGGATACTGAGGCAAGCGATCCTCCTCTACGGTGCCCAGTTCCTTCAGCTTCTCAATAAGGGCGTCGAGCGTGCCGGCATCGTTTAACTTGCGGAACGCCTCGCGGAGCTTTCCAAAGAATACAAATACAATGGGTATCGTTCCAGAAGCTTCCTGAGTGGAAGACTGGGCGGCTTTGTCCGTCTTCGCCTTCTTGGCATCAGATTTGGCTGTACGCAGGGAAAGAATTATAATGAGTGCGCAACGATGCTCAAACCCACACGAATCCAATCGTACCTTCGATGGTGTCTTTCAACTTCTTACTTTTCTTGCTGCCCACTGCCTCTTCGTCGGCTGCATCTGATTCGTGATCGAGCTTACGCTTCTTGACCTTGGCTTTCTTGATGCCATTTTCTTCCTCCTTCCTCTTTTCCTTGTTCTTGTTCTTCCTAGCCGAGAGCGCCATCAATTCGTTGCGGATGGCTTCCTCGGCTTCCCTAAGCTGCCGCTCTCTTTCCGTATCCCTCACCTTGCGCTTCTTCGACGCCGGTGAACTTTCTAAGCCGTTGTCGGTGATGCGGAGAGGAGCGTAGATGCGACGTGGCGGCTTTTGGAGGACTCGTGCTTCAGCTGAATCCGCTTTGATCTTAAGAAGGTGAATAACCGTAAGCAGGGACGTACACATAAACGCATGCAGAGAGAAGAATGATGGCGCCATACCAAACCTGCATTGCTCTTCCACGAGAGGACAGATTGTAGCTGCCTTGCCCTGTATGACATGAGATCCAACTCGTACTTTTGCCGTTGCAGAGTCTCAACCTTTGTCTTGTAGTTAACCACATCCTTGTGGTAAAAGCCACCTGTTGCAACGTGAATGATGAGCAGCCAGGCAGGAGAGATAACAGCTCAAGCCAAGCGTACTCTTAAGGTCTGAGTGGAAACTGGAAATGGGGTTGCCGAAGAAGATGTTTTCGCCACTGAAGAGGCGTTCGGCGTTCTCCTCCTTCTGATCTCGGTTCTCACCGGGCAAGAATGTCTGAAGGAGATTCATCATTACACTCAGCTACAGAATTCATCTTGCACGGATGAGCGTACCCTAAGCTGATCGCGTTCCTCCTCACTCAGTAGCTCGTGCCACGTAGTTGTGTTGAGGATCTTAGACAAATCGCCCAAGAGGGCCAGAGAACAGGGGAGCATGCATTCAACCGCAGGGGTACCGCTGCTCTTGCTCGCTGGAACGGCGCACGGCTCCCACGCCAAACGCGGCTTCGGCGGCTCGGCAGGAGCCTGGGGCTCGCTCGATACTACCTTGCTGACTTCTTCACTGTTCTCCTCCACCGGACCTGTGGGCACTGTGCTCACAGCCATCTCAGCGGTGTTGGCGGCCTGGTCTTCTCCATCCGCCTTTACTGCGGCGGTACGCGAGGCTTCCTCTCCCTCTTCTTGAGCCTTCTCGCCGGCTTGCCGTTCCGCCACGCTCGTCGTCTCGTCCACAGCCGGCACTACTTCCACGTCCATCCGCTCTCCTTCCGCTGCCGTTGCCGCTGCCACTGGCGGTGCTGGCTCCTCTGCCGCGACCACCGATGGCGTCTTCACCTGTCCGAATGATGGTGATGATGAAGTAGAGTATCAGTAGAGTGTACTTAGGTAGAGTCTCTACGCCCTCTAAGAAGATCATGAGGGACGTAGATGAAAAAGCGTACCGGGTGAGGTATCGTTGCCATCTCGCCTTGAGGCGCAGGAAGATCAGATGAAGAAGAAGAAGAGGAAGGAGGGACCAAGGATGAAGTAGCTGCATCTCCATTATTCAATTGAGGCGAGGCAGATAGGTCGGCTGCCATCTTTGAGGCAGCATCTTCAGCATCGACGGAGAGGACAGGTGCAATGGGTAGAACTACCTCCATAGTCTCCATGTCGAGGGCAGATTTGTTGAGATTTGTTTATACCTGAAGGTCTTGGCAGCCAATCTCCAATGCTACCCAAGAGCTGCTCGTTGAAGATGAACAAAGGGCAAAGGAGGGAATCGACCACGATCTTGGATGAAGTGGTCTCCCCGTTTCTCTTTGATCCTTTTCGAAAGGGTCTTCACGAAGAAGAAGCCGCAGACGTCGTCTACCTCAACTTCTTCAACACACAACAGAGGAGGAGGAAGAGGAAGAGGAAGAAGAAGGAGACGAAGAAGGACAGCAAGGGGTGGCCCAGGAAGCCAATTTTCCGCGAGTTGGGTGTGGCTCAACCCCGCGGGGCACGTCACCTCACCCCGGGGAGGAAGAAGAGGGAACCACCCCCGACACGGGTGGACCCGTGGCCCTCAAAAAAATGCAGACCGGCCATCACCCTTTCCATCATCCGGAGCGCTAACACCGGTGAGTTGGGCAGAAATGGACACACGACCGGTTATGCAGGGCACAGGACCAGTCACAAGGGCAGCATATGACCGTGTACAGTATTCCCCAACGATGCCCTGGTACCAGAGGAGAAAGTAGGATAGTTGAGATGCACGGGTCTGATGGACCCTCATGATCGATACCTGATGATCAAGCCTCATTGGATTCTTTACATTCTATTTTGGAAAACTTCCAATCGTTTCGAAACCATTTCAATTAATACTTGTTTTTCACGTCAGGGAGCGAGTAGTACAACATGCGCCGCAGCACCAGAATCATCTCATCTTCTTCTTTCGTTCCCCGTGCCGCTGCCCGCTCCACGGTGGGATCTCTCCGATGTCTGCCTGGCCGCGCCCTGTACTCCTCATCTACCGACGCGCCGCAGTACAACAACATCATCGCCGAGAAGAAGGAAGGCGGCGTGGGCCTGATTACCCTCAATCGTCCCAAGGCCCTCAATGCCCTGTGCGATGAGCTCATCAAGGAGCTCAACGATGCTGCTCTTCGCTTCGAGCAGGACAACGAGGTCCATAAAGAGTTTAATTATTTTATTTATTTTTATTGAAATTTTCTCTTATCTAAAAATAACCGGAATATTTCCGTGATTATTTTATTAGACAGTGGAACAAATACAAATATTAGTTTTATGTTAAATATTTTTTTCTGGTGTACGGTACACAGGTAGGTGCCATCGTGCTGACCGGCAGCAAGAAGGCCTTCGCTGCTGGTGCCGACATCAAGGAGATGTCCACCAAGACCTACATGGACACCTACAAGAACAACATGTTCAGCGCATGGGACAACCTCACCAAGAT
>CDEZ01019876.1:0-14828 GCA_000826365.1 Acanthamoeba royreba
CACACACACACACAATATGGCGCAACCAGAGCTGAAACCCATTCATTCTTCGACAGAGCCGTTGCTATCCTTCCTTCGGCGAAACTGGAGCAGGTGCCTCCGCGACTAACGCTAAGGCACAGCAATCTTCCTACCACCAGTCCATAGGGTTAGGCTTGCCACCCATCTCATCTCACGCCAAGCAGCCTTTGCACATCCAACGCCCAGCCACCCCACCGGGTGAACCGCCCGTGGACGATGAAGACGACGTTATCCTCGACGCCTCTGCCACCAACCCCTATAAGAAACAAAAGCTTTTCCCATCTTCCTCTTCGACGATCTCCTCTTCCTTATCCGGTGCTGAGGGTGCACCATCTGCCTTGGCCCAAGCTGCTGATGTACATGTAAATCTCCCTGGCACGACCTTCCATCCACTTCCTGGATCAATGCATTCCCAGTCCGTAACACCCACGTATTCCGCCGCCCACCCCTTGGCCGCGTCTGCTGCTATGGCAAACGGTTCTCCAATCACGCTTCTGCAACAAGGAGGCCTCCTCCCAGCGACAACACACCAGTGGCCGCCTCCCCACGGTCAACTCCCTCCCTATCTACCCTAAGTATGACAATAAGATAAACATTGGTTTTGGGTGCTGAGCCGCCTCATTGTCGCGCACACAGCCTGCCGGTGATCTTCCTGAACACCGGGTAACCCAGACGCTTTTTGGTGATATACTGGTGGTTGAACTGATCAATCACAGCAGCAGAGAGTTCTCATCTTCCTCCTCATCGTCTGCCTTGGCTTCCACTTCCTGTTCTTCTTGCTGTGGGGCATTGAGTGCGGTGCTACTGGTGGAATTCGTATCAGCAGCTGACGCTTGCCGCTCTTCGCCTGCTCGCTCTTCGCGAGCGGATGCTGTACCCGCGCTCACTCGCAGAGAACGAGCCAGTCGCAGTACCTGCGCGGAAGCTATGAGAGCGAGAAACACCAAGAGAAAATAGGAGCTGTCGTACCGTTCCGTCGAGAAAGGTGAACACTTGACGAGAGAGGCAAGCCGTCAGAGCATCAGAAGCTCCTTTTTCAAACGCGTCTAATAGTTCTGCCGCAGCATGTCCCTCATTAGACGGCGCAAAACCTTCACATCTACTTCCACGATATCGCACTGCTGTCAGTGTATCTTGAAAGAAGGCACCAAAGAATGCCAACGTACGACAGCGCTCGATTGTAAGTTTTTTCTGCTGCCACGTAATCATTTTGGCGTAGGTGGAGGATTATAAGAGTGAGATAACTCTGATGAATCTCGTGTAAGAGCTTGCCGCCTTCAAGGAAAGCGATTTCCTTGCTTACTACATCTATGGCTCGCTCGATTCTACACTAGAATTAATCCTTTACCTTAGTACAATGTTAGTGTGACGGATGTACCTCTGGTTTCTGATGAGCAGAGCGATGGCTCTCTTAAACGCATCTCCTGGAGGAGTCAGAAGAGTTATGGATCAGTTTTAGGTCCGGCGTGATCTGGGCGGTGGTGGTACCCGCGCCTCGTTTAGCATCTTGTTCGAGCATAGAGATGACATCGAGAAGCAAATCAGCTGCCGCGTCAGGATTTATGTCTTCAAGGCTTCGAGCAGCCTGGGTAAGTACTTCAGCCGCCTGATTATGTGGAACAATTAATTAGAGGGAAGCGACTTGGAAAGCTTGTCATCGGGAGAATGGTGCCTTTTCGACAGTTCCATTTTCGGCGTACAGGGACGCGGCTCGCTGAAAGGAGTGCACTGCTTCGTCGATTTTCTTCTGCTCTCGTGCACACAGAGCTGCCGCCTCCCAGTTCTTGCCTGCTCCGTGAAGTCTACATTAGAGTCAGTTTGGGCCTCATATGAGTTTCTCCTCTGTCTTCCTCACTCTCCGTACAGGTTGCACTTGTACTGCGCATCGGCGGCTTTGAGGTGGGCCTGTTTGCATTTCTCCACTTCCTTGGCCGCTTTGTAGCACAGCGCTGGTGGGGCACATGAGAAGGGAATGCGCGCCCTCCTGCATGAGCTGGTCACCCTGCCTGGCCTTGGCTTGCTGCATGATCGCTGCCTATCGACCAAAGTAATTTCTGGTAATGGAAAAGATGGTCTCTGCGCCCAACTATTGTTAGGAGTGAAATCTACGTGAATTACACACAGTGTTGTTCCCTTTATTGGCAATATGATAGCATCGGTTGAAAAACAGCGGAAAACTAGCATGCAAGAAATATATCAGGACAAAAGGAAATAGAAGAGAAACGCAGGGCATCGTTCGGTAGAGCAAAGAGAGAGACCAAGTCGGGGGGACAGAAGCAGCCCTGACAGCCCGGGCCATGCAGCGCGGCCACAAGAAGGCGTCCCAGCCCAAGAGCGGGAGCCGTGCCAAGTCTGCGGGGGCTGACGAGGACGGGACGGATGAGGAGTTCGAGAGGTTCCTGGCGGCCTCTTCGCACCACGGTGACGACCACCTCCTACGTACGGAGGAGGAGGAGCACCAGGATGGCCGCTCTGGTGGGTACGGGTGGACATGTTTGCAGGAGGGCAAGGGCCCCGAGGGGGAGGGCCGCTACGGTCATGCCGCTATCACTCTCCGCCTCCCCTTGTCGTCGTCGTCGTGGCGGGCGGGCACTACGCGCCGCCCTCCCGCCGACCAACTCACGACCACCACCGCCACCAAGAAGCAGCAGCAGCAGCAGCAGCACACGAGGAAAACCAAGCAGCCACAAGGCGATGCGCAGCGCGGCGGGCAAGACGGCGAAGAGGGAAAGGAATACGAGGAGGATGTCGACGAGGAGGAAGAGGAGGAGGAGGAGGAAGGCGGTTGTTTGGTCGTGGCGGTGGTGGGGGGAGTGGGAGCGGCCGGAGGTTTCAAGAGTGGGGGCTTGGTTGCGCTCTTCGACGTGAGCCGCCATCGATGGGTGCCCCTGGGGCCACCATCGGGCACGGGTCCGGCCCCACGCCACTTCCACTCGGTGGTGCTCGTGCCCTCGTCGTCGTCTGCACCTCCTGCGACCCTCAGTCCCCCGTCACGCCGGCATTCTCCACAACCACCGCCGGGAGGAGGAAGCCCGGAGAGAGAAGAGGAACAAGAGTTGGCAGACCTGCCGCAATGGATGGTGGTGATGTACGGAGGCAAGTCCAACGGGGTACGCGCCTGCCTGCCACCCCACTTCAGCCACTCTTCCAGTCGTGATGCTTACGCTGATCATGGCACATCATGCCGATGTGTTCTATGCGTGCCTCGTTGTTGGGGAGGCAGTATCACAACGATATCGCGCGATACGTTCCACCACCACACCATCGATGGGTGTCCATGCCACCGAGTGCTCCCCCGCCACCTCCTGCCCTACTAGCTCGCTATGGGCACACAGCCGTTACCTTTGGCCCCCACCATCTTTATGTGTTCGGGGGTTATGATCAGGTACTATCTTCTCTTTCCTTTCCCGCTTGTGAATAATAAGGTGAGCATCGTTTCAACCCTAACCTGCAATGCTTGCTTGTGGTGGCGTTCCATATTTGCGTGTTTAGCATGGCTTTGTGTGCGATGACGTATGGCGGTTCTCACTTCGCTCGTTGCGATGGAGGAGAATGGAGACAGCCCGTGTTGAAGGACTTGCACGATATCATCATACGGCAGTTGTGCACGGCAGATCCATGTGGGTGTGGGGTGGCAAGTCCTCAGCGTACAGTCCCGGAGCTCGTTGTCATTCTTGTACATTGACAGCCATTTCTGATAGCCTCTCTGGATAGGAGTAATTGCGGGAGCGAGGTATTGGAATATCATTTTGACACTGGCCGTTGGAGCGTAGTACACACTACAGGTCGGCCTCCATCCCCTCGTTGGGGTCACAGTGCGGTGGCAGACGATCAAGCGATGTACCAATTATAACCCTTCTCTATCTAAGCTGATTATTTGACATTTTGGTTCCTGAAAAACAAAACAGGTATATATTTGGGGGCACGGATGGCACTACCACGTACAATCAACTCCACGCTTACTCTTTCTGTACATAACTATCTTTCTGTGCCTCTCCAAGGTAGAGCTATTCATACTTACCAACTTATCTATGCTACGGTTTCATGGTGAAACGATAGTGACGCGCACATGGTCGCGCTTCCCTTATGATGAAGTCTCGCGAGGCACTAATGGAGGGATTCCCGTTCCGCGCTACTTCCATGCGTGCGTAGGTTGGGGTGACACGATGGTGCGTTCTAGAAGAGGCGATGATTATCAATTCATCTTGTCGTAGCACTATACTTACCCGTGCTGTCTTCACAGTACATAATAGGAGGTAAGGATAGTCGAGATGAATGCTGGCTGGACGTGTGGGCCTACCGATCATCAACATTTGGCTTCTCTCGCTCCCACATCTCAACGAGAGAAGCTGGTATACTTTCGTCTCCTTGCCAGAGACCTCTTACAACCATGGGACACAACAAACAGTCATCTCAACCTAATGTTCGAGATACCGAACCCCTTCGTCTCAGATGTAAATGCCATTGGAGAGATGAGATACGCGTACTTGCCTTATCTACTTCAATATCGTATGTATCTAGCAATGCTTCGCATCACGTACTAAAGTTGATTGATGTGTCTTGCATGGGGGTGAGGTGCACTTTAGATTTTCGGAATTACTAGAGAGGCTAGAAAGAGAGTATGGACACATTCGCCCTCAAGAAAGCGTCATCAGAGTTGATTATAAGGATACTGGTACTCCTTTCTGTTGTAGTTACGTTACAGGCCTTGCTGACATATCGTAAAACAGAGGGCGATCTAGTCACAGTCCGATCTGATGCTGAATTGCAGGAGGCCTTCGCTACGTTCATAAAGCGTGGCTCATCGGTGGTCAACCCACCCACTATAAAGTTCTACCTACACTTCACTGCTGTACGCAGGAACCTACTGCCTCGATCTCTACAGGTTCGTGGGGTTTCCTCCCCAATTGATGGTGGAATCGCATTGACCTTCGGCGACTTGAAAGTAGGAAGTTACACGGGGTATAGGGCAAGAGAGCCTTGACCAGAGTTTGTCTTCTCAATCCCACTCCGCAACACCTGACTACCCAATCGGTAGTGAAGGAGAACGTAGTACTCTTCAGATATCTTCTACAGACGATGCACGCTCTACAAAATGCGTATGCTGGCAAAAAGGACCTATGCTGGGCAAGGGCTCCTTTGGCACAGTACTCAATCCTGCTTCCTCCTGCGATTAGATACGTATTTAATCAAAGCAATGGCTTCGCTTCTACCTTGTAAGGTATTCGAAGGCGTGAACGTGAATACTGGCGAACTGATGGCCGTGAAAGAATTGATATTACCAGCATCCCCCACGGCACAGGAGGTTCACACTGCTCCTGTAACACCAGACCGACGGATTGTTGTCGCCTAACCGATTGACGGACAGGTGACGGCTATCAAAAGCGTTGAAAGAGAGGTGGAAGTAATGGCAAATCTACGACATGAAAACATTGGTACTTAGCAGTTCGCGCGTTGGTCCGCGGATAAAGCATTTCTTACTTCAGGTTGGATTCCTATCAGTGCGATATTTGGGTGCACAACTGAGGTATGATAGCGCCACGACGTCACGTTGCCTTCACATATTCATCGAACTTGTTCCCGGTGGTTCTCTTGCTAACTTTGTACGCCGGTACGCACAAATCTCTTGTGTTCGTTTTTGATCAATTGAGCGACCGAATTGTTTTTGCTCAGAGGGATTACATATGTGGTTCTTACAGATACGGGAAGTGTAGTGAGACCCTCATAGCCAATTTTGTGCGTCAGATGTTGAATGGGCTTGCTTATCTACATGCCCAAGGTTTTGCCCATCGTGATGTCAAATCCGCCAACGCATTGGTGGGACCCGGAGGAACGCTGAAGTTATGCGATTTTGGATGCTCGAAGAAAGTCGACATAGTATCTCTAACGCAGGGTTGCACTACGCTCACAGGGACGGCTCACTATATGGTAAAAGAATATCACCGTAGTCCTAAAGGTAAATAATGACTTCTACTCCACTCTAGGCTCCCGAAGTTGTGTTGGGCAAGCCGTATGGTAGGAAGGCCGATCTCTGGTTAGTTCATTTTTCTTTGGTCTGTTGTGTACGTTCTCATATCCTGATCGCCTTCTGTGCAGGTCTGTAGGCGCAGTAATAGTGGAGCTCGCCACTGGTCGCCCGCCGTGGTCGGACCTTGCACCCATGGCAGCTCTGTTTAGATTGGGTACTGCCGATGCTTTGCCTGATATACCTCTATTCCTCTCTCCCGAGGCTCGTCACTTCTTAAGTCTCTGTTTCACCCGGTACCTAGACCCGCTCTACTCCCTCTTTCATTCATGCTCTGCTAAGTGTGCATCACATCACTCACGAAAGGGATCCCAAATTACGGCCTACGGCAGCGGAGCTTCTTGGCCACCCGTTTATCCGTAACACAACGGCCTCAGATGATTCTTTCCATATGTGCTCCCTGTACGGAGACTTTATCTGTCTTGTCCATTTCGGATCTACTCATGCTCCGCTATGTGGATGGAATTATAAACAGGCCGCCTCAGAGGTTGACCTTCAAGCAGATCCCAGTAGACACCGCTAGGCAGGAAGCTTATGATCTGCCACACCGACCCGAGGACCAAACCGACGATTTTACTCTCGGCTCCAACTTCCGTCTTTCCATTGGCCTTGGTACGCTCACGCTGCCTGGAGAGGATTGGTGGAGTGGGGACTAAAGGACAACGAGTGCAGGAACTGGAACGGACTTTGGTATGCGAGGCTAAATGGTAGATGTGCGTGTACACGCGGAGGTAGCAACATCGGTTGCGCTCAGATATCATGGTCGTCCCTCCCTGGCAATGTCTGTTGTTGCGAAGTAGTGCTGTGCTGCAACATCCAGGCGTATAATTCGGGATTATCGTACGTGTCTGCGGGGAGCACGCTCAGTTACATGTGATGAATTCGTTAGAGCCTAAGCCTTACCTGTCCAAGCGTCGTGGGCGGTATCTTCGTAGGCAGTGAACTGCGCGGAAGTAAAAGGTCAAAGAGAGCTAGTGATTATCGCTCAGACGCCACAAGCATGTACCTTGACGTGCGGGGCGTTGGCCAGGCGTAGCGCCTCGATCATCTTCACTGAGTCGTCGAATGGCACTACGGGATCTTTCACACCGTGGAGGACCCATGCCGGTAAATCCTTTATCCCCCGAGTCGCGTATGAGAAATCAGGATCGAAGTCACACTTCCCTCGGTACCTTTATTCTGGACACCTTGTCTGGTGTG
Source organism: Acanthamoeba royreba (assembly GCA_000826365.1). NCBI lineage: Eukaryota > Discosea > Longamoebia > Acanthamoebidae > Acanthamoeba > Acanthamoeba royreba. The sequence goes on from CDEZ01019876.1 coordinate 7,247, forward strand.
GCTTCGTGAGGTGCGTCGCCACATATCGGGGCAATTGCGGCGAAGCGTTCCGGCGAAGTGAGAGCCAAACGCCACACGCCTTCTCCACCCATGCTGTTCGAAGACCAATAAACATCGGGACTTTCATCTCTGCTGGAAAACTAAACCGTACCTACACCCAGTCAGGTATACTCTATGAGGATCCACACGGAACTCTTGTTGCACCTGGTGAAAACAAAGGTTAGGTTGCACTACTTCATGAAAAGTTCACGCCTACGTTATCAAGAAGTTTCGTTAACTCGCTAGGATCCCAGTGCTCCTCATCCTCAGGACATTGGGGGCTTATACTAATGAAGGGAAAATCCTGAATTGATTTATACTCATGAGCGCCGTAAACATAGTGCATTTATCGAGATCGAGCAGCTACCTTATGTTCTTGAACAGTTTTAGGGATGCCGTGCTGCCTTATCTTGATGAGGTCGCGGCCACGCTCATCCATTCCGTGAAGAAAAAGAATGGCTGGCCACGTCCGTTCAGGCTCCCAGGCGTCGTCATAGTTTGCAGGCAGGGATACCAGAAATGGATAACGGCAAGGCCCTTTCGGCGTAATAATATTTAAATGATCAGTTTCTAACAACAGAAAGTAAAAGAAGGAAAAGGTACCAGCACGATGAGCCAAGAGCGGCGTGGGATGACGTTGAATGTCATGAAGGTAGATGCGGGCAAGTTCATCACCCCAAATTGCTTGAAGTCCTTTCTTCATAAGGGATTCTGCGATGTGCACTCCAAAGGGGCTCATTGCCGCAACATCAAAGGAGCCCCATCTGAAAACCATGGAGTCATCAATGCCCATGGTGATGATGGGATTAGGAGTGGTGGGTACCTATGCCGGTTTGGATTCGTGAAAAGAAAGATACCCTTCTCGGAACAGCTAAGTGCGTTCGAGTACTTCTGCCTAATTTCATCAAAGGAAAGGGTATGGGGTAGATTAACAAGTGTCATGAACGCCATCTGACCCGCCTCTTTTTCATACAGAGCCTTGCCTATTCGATCCGATAAATGCTTTCTGTCCAAACATAAGAGTTTAGTTGTGCCAAAAGCTTCATCGTGTGTGTGCAGCGTTCTGTACATGTAAGTGATGGCGTCTGTTCTCATGTTAAGTTCCACGAAGTGAGGCGGGTGTGGCGGTCGGTACATCACATCTATGCCTATTGGATCACAAGCTGTTAAATACTCGCCACAACAAGACAGAGCGGAGGCCTACCTGCTGGACCCCGATAACCAGCCTTGACCAAGGAAGGAAGCAGCACCTTCTTGATGACGTCACACACGTCCTTTTTCGCTTCGAAATGGGCGGAAGGATATTTAGCCCCGTAGTAAGCAATCCCTCCATTCACTTCTAATGGCTGCTTCGTTAGCTGATCGAACACGACGGAGCTGTTCTCCCCTTCCAAGATAGGATCTATGTAGACGTCGACCACTTGTTCACATTCCACCCTGCGCGCGAATCTCTCGACAAGCAGCTACAATTTGTTCAATGAGAGAGAGAGTTCACTCCCACTGTCCGAAGGTACGTTACCTCCTTTTCGTTCTCAAGTATTGGAGCGATGAAAGCTCGTTGCCCTTCGTCAAATTCGTAACTATCTGCCTGGGCAACCCTCTCCGGGCTCGCTGCAATGCGAAGCTGTCCTAACCCCCCTGCAGGCCCACTAAGAACGAGGAGGGGAGCACAAAACACCAATAGCGTAAGAGGTACCAATTCCGTGAGGGCTCTTCAAGACCACTGGATGGCCACGCTTGAGTTCCCCACGAACGAACAGAAGCGCGTCCGCCTCCGTTCGGAAGATTCCTCCGGGCACTTGGGGTATGCCGTTGGCCGCACAGAACTATCAGCTTGGGTAAGCAGGCCAGCAACAACCAGCAGTGCAACCAGAAAGTGACCGCATACCAAGCGCCAACTGGTCTTGGTGCCTAGGTCCAGCAGGTCATAGTTACACTCTGACACAACTTTCCCCACACCCTGCAACTTTGTCAGTAGGAACCAGACCAAACCCTGTGAGTGGAAGAGAGCACCGCTTGCTGTAGGCGCGCCAGCAGCTCTTTGTCCTTCTCCTCTGCCTCGAACACGGACAACACGAGCGTCTCCTTCAACAGACCTTTAGTTCTCTGTTCCTTCAGGAAGTCCACAAAGTCATCAAGATGGTCCAGCAGCGACTGGTGGGAGGAAGGTCAGCACAACGCCGCTGCCATGGGACGAACGTACGTACCTGGAGGAGCGTGTCCCGGAAGTGCTGCGGCGGGAGGGTGTAGATGGCCGGACATGAGAGCCGCAGAACGTCTTTCCAGTAGGCTGCCCACACCGATACACACACCCACACCCACACACCACCTCGTGAGTACGCCTCACTTCCCCCTCGTCATCAACTTCAGACTTGGCATGCCCAACAGGAGGTCGTCCCAGGTCTCTTCCAACGACGACTCGCCCCCCACGCGCAACAGGAGGGAAGGGCGCACCCAGGTAGGCTGAGTCCACGGGCAAAGTGGTTACCAGCACGTCGCGGCGTCCTCCCAGCAACAGAGCATTGGCGTCATGCGCCTGGTCTGGCCACAACACACACACACACACATACCCCACCAACTCGCACGTGAGTCCAAGTGGGGGAGGTCGTCCCAGGTCCCTTCCAAGGACTACTCGCCTCGCCTCGGTGTGTACTCGACCCAAGGCGCAGACGTCGTACCGGAGGGGATGCGGTGGTGAAGGGGATCGAGCAGGCCACCGTTGTGGGAATGGGAATGAACAAAGATGGTGGAGTAGGGCTTCTTGGCGGCCTTGAACAGCGGGCGCCCCTTTCTGACGTGCATGGTTGGGGATTGTGGTGTTCTACTATCACTCCTGTAAGTTGGGCAGTACGAGTAGAGCACCGCCCCTTACACACGCACATGACCTCCGATGATGAGGATGAGGATGATGATCCACGGATGATGGGCCTGGGACTGGGTAGGGATCCACCGGAATTCCGCCGACAGTTGGGGGGGGGAGGAGGGAAGAGTGGCCTGGGACAACGCGAATGAATGCACCGCGGTAAGAACAGCTGGCCTATAGATTTGTCCTGATCTGAAGATCAAACTTAGGTTTGGAGGCAAGTTGGTCACGGATTGCGGGAGAGAACTTCCGGGTTGACAAGCTGAGGTGGGCGCTGTCCTCTCCAAAAGGCGAGCTGATTGTTGCCCACCATCTGCGCCATGAGGAAGCGTGTCCTGAACGAAGCTGAACCCAGGTGCGGTGCCAATACGACGTTGTCCAACGTAAGCAGCTCGTCCGCTGGATCGATAGGCTGTTGGCAGAAATGGAGGGTGAGTGCAACGATCGGTATAAATGCTTTGCGTGAGACGACGCTGCTACGACCTCCTGTTCGAAAACGTCGAGAGCCGCTCCCTGAATTCGTTTTTCCTTGAGCGCCTGCGTGAGATCTTGTTGATTGATCACGGGGCCCCTGCACAAAGGCCGACCGTAGAGGTAAGTGGCCATTGGAAGGCTCCCAATGCCGCACAGAAAGAACTGACCTAGCAGTATTGATAACGATTGCTGTAGGCTTCATCAAAGCAATAGTGCGAGAGTTGATCATATGCTTCGTTTTCTCACTGTAAGCGGCGCATGGTGTCATACAGAGGCAAGAAGAATAAGAAAAGACAGAGCGTGCGGCGGTACCTGAGGTTCACATGGAGCGTGATGAAATCCGATTCCTTAAAGAGATCCTCAAGCGGCGTGTATCTATCACACACCCATCCACAATCGGCTCTTTGTTAGTCATATGGTAATTTCATCGCAAGGAGAGGGTCGCCAACCTCACGTTGTGTTCCTGCTCAAAGTCCAGAGAGCGGTACTCATCTGCACACAGCCCGCGTTGTTACCACGACAAGGGTCAATTGGTAGGTGTAGATGAAGTTGGTCGTACCAAAGTAGATGACCTCGGCCCCAAATGCCTGCGCGATCAGGGCCACTCGTTTACCGATACGCCCCATTCCCACGATCCCCAGCTTCGACCCGTGCAGGTCCGATCCCAGCATCATGAGAGGGTGCCATGAGATCTTCCAGTTGCCCGCGCGCACATATCTAATGGGTGTGTGAAGTCATCAGCGCATTCACCGTATACACACACAGAGAGAGGTGCTTCTTCTCTGCGTGCATCGAGGGTACCATACTTGTCGGCTTCCACCAGCCGCCTGGAGATGGCGAAGAGAAGGGCAAACGTGGTCTCCACCACTGTCTCCTGGTGGTTGTGTGTGTTGCGACCCAGACACAGTTCAGGTGGGCGTTTCAGAGAAGCGCAAATAGAAAGGGAAGAGGAGGAAGAGAGCAGAACTCTCACCTGCACCCATGGTGCATTGGGAGGGAAGGGAGATGAGGGTAGAACAGAGAGAAGAGAGAAGAGAGAAGAGGGGGAGGCCACTCACAGTGAGGACGTCGGGGGTGTTGGTCACGTAGATGCCGCGCGCAGTGGCGGCGGGGATGTCGACGTTGTTGTAGCCGACGGCGAGTTGAGTGATGAGCTTGAGGCGGGGACAGCGGTCCATGAGGTCGGCATCGATGCGGTCGGTGAGAAGCGAGATGAACCCATCGCACTCACGAAGCTTTTCGAGGAGCACGTCGTGCGGAGGCGCGTCCTCCCCCTCCCACACCTCCACGTCGGCCTCCTGCCGCGTGAGCTCCCACGCCACCTCCGGCATCGCCCGCGAGCAGAACACCTTCCACCTCCGGCCATGACCCTCCACTGCCCCTCCTCCTCGCCGACGCTCCTCCGGCACTTGCTCCATGGCGCTGAAGAAGCCTCCTCGTTGATGACGACCCTCTTCTCGTGGACTCAAGTTATATAAAACACTGCCCGCGAGAGTACGCAGCAGGGAACAAACAGAGAAGAGAAGGAGACTCTCCGGAGTACACTCACCCAGTGTCCCTTATTTTAGATATCTTTTAGGGAGAGGCCATCACGATGTCCCGCGGAAAGGCGCCATTGCCCTTTTTGGGATCGGTGTAGTGTAGTAGTAAAAGTAGTAGTAATAGTAGTAGTAATAGTAGTAGAGGTCTACTCGCGTCGTGCGAGGAGGACAAGTACTACAGTAGGAGAGTAGAATCGAAAAGGAGTGGAGATCAGTCGTCCACAACCAGGGGGTGTGGTGGTGGTCACCACGTCGTGCAGGGATGTGACCCCCCAAGTCGGGATGACGCCACCGGATTTCATCATCCATGAGCCCACTCACTCACTGAATTTGTTGGTTGTTCGCTGGTCGATGAGCCGATGCTTGTACGGCACATAATCGAACAAATGCTTCTCCTCCCGCCGCAGGAAGATGCCTAGGGGTGACCCAATAAGATCTGAGTAACGATAACAACTGCCGAAGAGGGGATGGACACACCTGTAGCCAGACTATGGACCGGTGCATCGCCTGCCACACCAATTGGCGAAACCAGTTAGCGGGTGAAACATCAGCGGCAGGGAAAACGAACCCCATCTAAACTTCCAGAAGCCCTCACTATCCTCAAGGTAATCATAGAAGAGGCGATAGGAAGCACTGCGCCACAGGGAGAAGGATGACACCTCAAAATTGTTTAGGTACATGCGCTGGTTGTAGTGCCCATTTTCATCGAAATACTGATCCAAATCTTGGGGCACGATCTCGGGGTGCTCTTTGAGAAATCGCTTCGTTGTTTCTCCTAGCATTGTGGTAAACTATCCCAGTCATAAGCCAGAGTGAGACATGCATTCACAACTGATACCTTATGAACGGTACCTGCGGTAGGTCAAGCTCGATGGTATGAGAGGCATACTGAATGCTATTTCGATGCATAAATTCGAACACATCGAAGCCAACGGGCCTGTAGTGCTCATGAGAATAATGAGAACTCTGAACCAAGATATACTCAATTCCCTAAGACCGGTCATACTCGAAAAGGAAAGCGTCGGTGTCCTGTCACCAAAGATATCGGTAAAACATGCCAAATTAGTCTGTAAGAATACATCAGATGTTGACCGGTGGTAGTACCATGCGCCAGTAATGGGTGTAGCGCTGAGTCGCAGGATGCCAAAAGAACTGCACCAGATAAGACAAAAAAGTGATCTTTCTTTCTTTCTTTCACGCAAGAACGAAAATGGGTTGGGGTGAAAATTACCTCACCAGAAAAGAATCGGCACATATTCTTGTAGGCAGGATAGTAGGACTGATAGGCCGGATCGCGCTCCAGATGGCGATAGCGGGAAGGCACATGTGTGAGATTGGCAAGCACCTCAAACTGCACTGCCCGTGCGAGAACCCCATAAGGCAGGGCCTAGAAGGCGTTCTAATTGGGAAGTACCTTTGGCGGATGAAATATTTCGAAGATACTCTTGCACATCGTTCCCATAGTCACCTTCATGAAATATAAGGATGGGGTATCTGTACCACTTGTTGAAATGCTCCTCTACTGATCGGAACGAATTCACGAACTCGAACCACCTTGATATGAACGAGGCAAGTGACATCGTCATCAGCTTGAGCGAAAATTTGGATGAGCTGCCTACCTTAGGGAGTCATAGCGGCACCCAAGCCATACAATCACTGGCCTCACGTCTGGGTCATCTCTTGAATTAAATGTGGGTGGCGAAGGGCTCGATACTTGATACGAAGGTGATAGAAGCTGTTCTGGGTCGAATGTATCTCCATACAGGTGGCGAAGACGATCGCGCATGCGGTTGCTGTCCATCTGTAGCTTGATGTGCGCCTGGCGCAGTATTTTGAGCTCCCGCTGATCTTCTTGGTACCAACGCCTCAGTTCCTCGCCATAGTGCTCACTGTTGACGGAAAACTCCTCAAGTCTCTCTTCGTTGTTAGGCGTCTCCCCCGAGGCGGCTTCGGTTCATGTGTGAATACAATGTTACCCTATGGCACAATGACAGCACAAACCTGATTCAAAACGGCTGGCAGTGTGTCGGACAGAAGCTTGCAGCTTCTCCTTCATTTGTGTGAGGGTCCACTGCAACAGCTCCCACGCTTCGTGTGCATCTTTCTCGTACTCCTATCCGCCTTGAATACAAGTATGCCACAAGTGCGGTCATCCGCCACAATGAGGAGGGAGGGTGTCCGATCAGCATCAACCAAACGATATCGTACACATCCCCACCCGCATGGATGGCTAGATAGATTGCGTACGGAAAGCTTGCGGCGGAGGACAACGAGCTGCTGCTCACGCTGGTAGACCCCTTTCGTGAGCTCCTGCCCGTGGCCGCGCAGCCGTGCCGCCTCCAGCAGGCACGCATCTCGTTCGGCGACCACGGCAAGGCAGCCCACGAGACTCACAGCTCCCGCCTCCCCGATGGCATGGGGAAGCGGGGAGGGCACAGCGCCCGGCGGGCGATCGGGGATGGAGGACCACCACGCAAAGGTCATGATCATCGCCAACGTCGTCCCCACCGCCAGCCCGACCACCGCAAGGAGGGGCCGAACTGGCCGGACGGAGCGCGCCGGCAGTTCCCTTCTCGAGTGCCCCAGGGAGGACCTCCACCACCGGCACACGCGGGCATAGTGGTGCGGGCACAGCAGGGGCGCCATGCTCAGGCCGAACACCGCC